>NW_026467904.1:0-12140 GCF_026875155.1 Cherax quadricarinatus | reverse complement strand
GCCCATGGTTCCCGTAGCTCGATGTAGGCCATTCAGCTCAACACTGGGTCTAGGTCGATCCCGGTACAGGGGGGAAAGTAACATTATATTTTTATATATTTATTGTAACCACGAACGGTGGTACTGATCAATATATAAAAACAAAATCTAACACAAAGTGGGAGTTGTCCTTACTTTTTGCTGATGACATGTATTTTGGGAGATTCTGAAGAGAATTTTGCAGGGTGGGGGGGAGTTGGTAGGGTTGTAAAAAAAGGAAATTAAAAAAAGTGAATATAGGAAAGAGAAGGTTCCGGTAGTAGTAACCAGTTCCCCCAGTTCGTAGAGTAACAGTTACCAGTCCCCGTCTGATAAACGAAAACCCGTCTCTTGAGTCACGGTTTTTATATTTGTGACCTCGAGTATTCAAAGCCCTATGGGAAATGGGAAAGCGGCGAGCCAGTATTAGTTGGTAGCAAGGAGAAGGTAGGGGCAAGAGCTCTGTCCACATAAAAGCAATATACGTAAAAAAGCCCGTGAGTATTTCTCCCCTAATCAGTATCGAACCCCCAAGAAATGGTGTGCAGCGGTGTGGAGCGTGGATTTACTTTTTTAAAGGGGTAATTCAAGGGTTTTTGAAGGCTGTTTGTGTGAGTACGCCGGGTAAAAAGGTGAATCTCCGCCCCAGTCTCCCCTCCGGCCCCCAGCAAGCCTGACTCCCCTCACAGCTTTATCTGCAAGCCTGTTGCAGCCGTTTCAGCTCTGGTTATTTTGTTGTAATTGCTTCAATCTCGGGGGTTGACCGGGGATTTTGCAATTAACCCAGTCAGTAAGCCAGCTGTGGAAGTAAACGCCCGGGCCCCTTTTCCCGCCTGTCTCCTGTCATAAAACTGTCCTCCGTGCTTTGGACTTTAAAAGTCTTCCAGTCATCCATTTGGGGGGGTAACCCAGCACCCAAACCCCGTTTTCAAACCCAGCTGAGAGAAGAAGAGCAGCATAAGAATAAGCCAGATTCCTTGAGGTATTGTTTATATCGTTTGTGCTTCCTGTTGGATGCAAAGAGTGGTTTTCACCATTCCTTGGATAGAGTGGGTTAAACCATCTGTGGGTGAGTGGGGCGCGCGGCAGCCTCCCGTCCCCCCCCTCCCACTATCTCCCCCCACCCGGGGTGCGCGGAAAAAAGATCCACCACCAAAACCACTACCAACCCTACCTTGGGGTTGTTTGCACCCTTGTACCGGGTCCTGTACTGTTTTGGCTCCAAAATTGGTCAGGATTGTACTGGTGCCAACAGAAAAAAGCCATTTTATGTGGTTCGCCTAGAAACACATTCTTCAGAAAACAGTAAATGTCGGGGGCGTTCCCCGCGCGGGACCTACACCCGCCTCCAACAGTTCACCGCCCATCTCCTACTCTCGATTAGTGAAAATTTTCCTGGACTTTTCTTGCCTTTAAAACATTTGCGTGTGTGAGACATTTAAGTAAATTGCTTGTGTACTCTAAACCTTGTGTTTTTTCGTGAAAACGCAGTATTTTTGATCATTTTTTTTTTAGAATATTTTTTTCGTTTTTTACTTATTTATTTTTTTTTTTTCTGTGTTTTTTTTTTTTTCTTATGCTATCCTGCTGTGTAAGTTTTATTGTGTCGTGTACCAGTCAGTAAATTGGGTTTGGAAAGTGTTATTTTTTTTTATTGTATTGTCATTGTATTTCATGCAGTGTAATTCCCCCAGTATCCAAATTTAAATTTATTTCTATGTGTGTCTTTTTTGTATGCCAGCAGTGTTTTTTTCTTAATTTTTGCGGGACGTGTCCATTATTTTTGCAGAAAATTTTGGGTCGTACCACAGCGGATTTTGTTGTAAGAATATCTTTTAATGAAGTGTGCCTGCCTCTGTAAATGTTAACCTACTGTTTTTTCCTTTGATTCATTTTTTTTATTTTTCTTAAACAAATTCACCTTTGATGAAATTTTAATTACTTTTAACGAAAAGGTTTTCTTTACTTGTTGAGTAAATTGTTTTGTCTAAATTTAAAATTTAAAGATTTAAAAGTGTTAATCGTTTATTTTTTTTTTCTTCTATTTTTAAATTTCATTTTTTTAACGGGTTTTTCCCAGTGACACTTTATTATGCAGTATTTTACACTTTATTTGTTGCACTTGTTCTGAAGTGAATTTTTTTGTTAAAACTGTTCTGCAGGGAATTTTTTCTTTTATTGATATTTTTTTAACTTAATTTTTTTTTTTTTTTTGTCTTTTGCTTTTAGAAAATATTTAAATTTCCCCGTTTAAAAATTTAATAATTTTATTTTATACTTTCACATGTTTTAAAAAATTTTAAATTTAAATTTAAATTTCTTTTTAGCAAGAGTAAGACAGTATTTTAAATTTTAAATTCAGTCTCCAGAAATATTTTTATTGTTTTTTCAATGTAAATTTTTTTTATTTTTGTCAATGTCCTTTAAATTGGTTTTCTTTCCCTCTTGCGTGTTTTTAAAATATTATTCTGCGATTAGTTGTATTCTTTTATTTCAATTCTAGAATTTTATATATTTTTTATTGTTCTTTATTTTTGCCTTATTTTTTTGTGCTACTTTGCCATTATGTTTACATCCCTAAAGTGATATTTGTGAAGTCGACACTCAGACCTCTCAGGCTCTACTGGGGTCCTGTCATTAGTCTCACATTCCTTCCGACTGACAGCCCGATCAGAACGAGATTTTTTGTTTTACTGGTTTCCCCTTGATGCGTTCCTTTATTCAATGGCCATGTACATAGTCTTAAAGCAGGGTTTTGGCCATTTTTTCGTGCTGGCCCTGCTGAAGGCCCCCCCCTTAGGGGAACCTTTTATCGATTGCTAAAGAAGTTTTTATCGTTCCCTGCTGCTGTTCCGTTGTTGATCTCCTTGAATGCGAGATTTTGGAATCTTACTAGGTGGTCAAATATGAGGAATGATTCGTTTTTCCTTGCCCCGTAAAAAGCTGATCCATATTTTCGTCTTGGGAATGGTGAATGCTACCCCCATGAGAAATGAACTTTGGTGATTTGCTTTGTTAGATAAATTTTTTATCTCATTTTCAATGTGTAAATTTTTCTTTTCTTCTGAAGGGCAAAAACCATTTACAAAATAAATTGCTAAAATAGCGTTTTGGAGAAATTTTAAAGAACTAATGCGCCTGTTCTGTGTGTGTTATGAGGCGACCCCCCAACTGTAACGTGGAAACACTTATGCCTTAAATATTACGTTCCTTGTCCCCCCAGGGTTTTTTCCCCTTGTATTAAAAGTAATGTCACACTATGCTCAGTTGCACCCCTCTTGTTTGCGCCAAAGAAAAAATGTAGTCTCCCCATCTCGAGATATCAAGAACCGTGACAGAGTCGTTATACACTCGTGTATTATAGTACACAGTAAACCATAGTCGGCGGAATTGTTACAACTGGGGTTTTTCCGGGCCATTTGCAATTAATTGCCCGTTGTTACCCTAGAGCGTGTACTGATGGAGTACTCAGATTTCCCTACTGTAATTTTATGAATACATGACAGGGACCTCTGGTGAATGCTTCTTACCTCCAGTATCTAGATCTTTCCGGGGTTTTCCCAACGCAGAACCCGTCGGGGGGTAACGATCTCGGGGTTTTTCAAAAAAAACCGAACAGGCTCTTTCTTTCAATTTCAAATCAACCCCCAGAACCAGGTTGTTCTTCCATGGGGGAATTCAGCCCCCCAGTCAAACCGCCCCTGGGAAAAGTGGGTGAAAATGAGTACCCCACCCCCTTTCCCAAAAACCCCCTTTGAAGCCTTAAAGCAGTTCGAGAATGACAACCCCTGCGGGTTGTTGTTCACTGTCTCTGACACGATGATTTTGGGGATGGATAGAAAAAAGTCTTTTTGATGAAAATCCACCTTTTTGTTTGCACAAAATTCCAATGCAACCTGGGCCCCTATGTGGCATCTGTTTTAATGCCCCCGTTCCTTGTTCATGGACTCTGGTGCGAAAATTTCAATATTATTAGGTCTATTTTGTTTAAGGATAAGTTTCGAATGCCCTTTTGTAGAACCGTCCGTGTCCCCCCTTAGTGGAGTATCTGGTTCTCACCTGGTGTCGAGGACGACTGCCCTAACCTTTTCTATCCGGGGTAGGCTTCATGTTTCCTCCTTGTTGTCGCCAGTTTATTTTCCCCTGGTGCCTCCAGGGGTTTGCTTCCCATGCGAGACTTACGATTGTGCTGACCCTTATGATGGAATGCACAAATTGACGACTTGATGTTCCTTTCTGGGTTACAGTTGGATCCGAAATTGTTATACTATGCAGAGTATGATTTTCGGTAAGTCCTTACAAGTAATGTTTTTCCCAGTAGCGTACCCAAGCGGTCAGGCACTGGAAATTTCTGCACCCCCTTTTGTTTCCCAAATTTTCCCCTTCAAATTGCTGGTGTCGATGCCTCAGTGCCCCAGGCGCTAGATTCCCTTTGAGTGTAACCTATCCCGCAATCCCCTGCTGTTGGTAGTTTTTCTCCACAGGGGAGCCTTGTGGGAAAACAATTATTTGCAATGAAATGAATCTCTTGTTGAGGTCACATGCGTTGCAGAAAGACGTTTTGTTGGGCTAGTGCTCTCACTAGGTGTCTGTAGTTGTTCCTAGTGTTCCAGATGGAGATAACGTCCTATTTGACAGTGGCCTGAAAGTAAAAAGGTCTATTTTTTTAAACCATCCCTTACTTGTTGTAAGAGATAGTAAGACCCATTTTCCCGGGCCCAACCCTTTTGGGTCCAGTGTTCGCCTTAAGAAATCCCAATCTTGTTGACCTTTGTTCACTATCTTACCTGTTCAGGTAGAGGGAGAGTTGTCCCCGCCCAGTGGGTCGGGTGCTATTTCTCCCGGGGGCCCTCACCCACTGCATGGATCAATTGTTCCCCAGTTGAGGAGAAAGATTAGCTCCCCACTGACTTCCAGAGGAAGTCAAGCGTTTGTTGACTCTGCTGAACAAACGTCGTAAAGCCATTGCTTTACCAGGTGAGAAGATGGGATAAACGAATTTTGTCCCTCGTTTTCCATTGAACTGGTTAGACTATCTACTTATGGTACAAAATGCCTCATTCACAATTGCTGTGCAGAAGAATTGATCAATAAAATGCTTGAGATGGAGTTATTGCCCCTAGCAATTCACCTTGGATGCCCCCCTTGATATAGTCCAAGAAGGAGGGTATTGGCGTCCAGTAATTGACTTTGGGGAAGTTAAACGAAAAAAACCATTCCGATGTTTTTCCCCTCCCTGTTGGGGATCTTTTACGTAATATTGGGTAAAAAGTCTTTTCAACCTAGTTTTTTAAAAGGGGTTTTTGGCAAGTCCTCTTCACGGGACACCCCAAGAGAAACCCCGCATTCTCCACCCCTCAGGTCATTATCACTACCTGAATGGCATTTGGATTACGATTTCCCTATCAGTTCTCAAGGCTCATGCTAATATCTTTGAGGTCTCTGGGTAATGCATTTTTATGGTGTACTTAGATGGTAAACGTATGTCTAAAGAGTGGATACAACTTGAAAAGCTTGTGTGTATGGGAAGCTTGAAGAAGCCAAATTTTAAAATCAAACGTCAAAATGTCAATTCTTCGATAGAAATTAAATTTCTTGGTCCGTGTCACCCCAGAGGGTTCGACTGACCAAAGTAAAATAAAATGCGTACTAAAATTTTCCACTCCCAAACTGTGATGCCGTAAGATCTTTTTGGGCTTAGCAGGTTTTTATGATCTTTATTGCCAATTTTTCTTCCATAGTGTCTCTAATGAGTTGCTTAAAAAAGATGTCCCTTTTTTTTGGGCCTTCCGTCAAGAAAAAGCCTTCCAAACCTAAAGAAAAGCAATTTTGCTCCCTTTTTTAAATTTCCAGATTTTTTAAGCCCTTTTACTGACAACTGATGTAGTTCAATTGGGGTAGGGCGTACTAGTCGAAGCCCTGGCAAGTACAACCGTTGCATTTGTAGCCGGTCCCTTCAAAGGCTGAAGTAATTTACAGTAACTGAGCAAAAAGCTTTGCATTGTTTGGTCTTTAAAAACATTCCGAGATAATTTATCAGTCTCTGTTCATGTCTTGGGAAAATCGCCCCTAGATCCCCTTTTTCCAGAACAAAAACCCACTGGGGTTAGCTAGATGGGACTTGATATAAGAGTTCAAAACCCACCTTTGAGCATTTACTGGCAAGTCAAAAAGTAGTCGCAGATGCCTTATCGGAATGTTAGTTAGTAACGAGACCCTCCTTTAGTGTGAAGATGTAAAAAAATGCTCAACGAACAGTCCCATTGGTCTGGGGTGATTCGATTTGCTCCCGGAAGATCTTTTCTGACTGTGAAGCCCCAGCACCATCAGTGCTTTTCATGAACCAAGAATTCTGTATCGAAAAGCCGAGTTTGGGGTTCCCGCGAAGAGATACCGTTAGTAATTCCCCAGTCATGTGAAAGTAGCCCTTTCAGCTACACGATGTACCAGGTGTTGCACACCCTGGTAGGATCCCCTTCAGTAAAACAGCCAGATTGAATTTTTTTGGCTCGTATGGCAATGTATTTCTGGTATGTTAGGAAAAAGTAGTGTCTGATGCAAAATAAAGGCAATGCTAATGGTCCTAAACCAATCCCAAATGTATCCAAATCAGGAACCTTGGGAAAGGTTGCGTAGATTTGTTAAATAATTTCCATTTTTCCCCCCAAGGTAACAAACACTGTTGTTTTTGGAGACCATTTCACCCGATATTGCGAGTTTTGTTCCCATTGCGATAAGTGCCCAGGGCAGTAGCTAAAGCGTTTTTTGAACGCTTATCTGCAGGGATCACCCTTTGTCCCTAGTAACAGTAATTGGAGGTGAAAATTTTGTAATGAAATTCTTAAATTTGTGTCCTTGTACAAGACACTAAATCCCCCATTGTTTTTCATCATCCCCGCCGCAAAGGGGTTGCGGAAAAGAACCCCTAAGAAAAACTTGAGTCTTTGGGGCCATATCAATCCCAATAGGAAACTTGGGTGAAGTTTACCGGTGCAGTGTGCTTAAATTTGCTTACAATGTTTTATTGGTGACCTCCACATATGCATTGTAGGTGTAGATAAACGTTTGCCTTATGGTTTTTTGTATTTAATCCGAAACCAAAAATTTCAACCCTGAGATTTGAGCAAAAATTTCCAGCTTAGCTCAAAGGTTTTTAGAAAAATCCGTGAAAAAATTCATAAATCAACAGCTGAATTTACAAGGTCGCAAACACTCGATCAAGCCACCAAAAAAAAAGTAGGTTCGAGGTTTGCTGATAATTTTAACAAACGTTCAATGCAAAGCTTGATCAAAGGTTTGTTTGGCCTTATCGAAATAGTTGAACATATCCTGGAAATAAAAATAAGGTTAGGAATTGTACGGTCGTATAAAGAATCGCATTGGATCTAGAAGTTGTTGTGATGATAATGGTTCCAACCAGACTAAAGTGACAGACTCTGACAATCCTCCCGATTTATCTCTTCCTTGTATCAGTCGATGTCAACTTGAATGTCGTTATTCCCTACGTAAAAGACGGTATGGAAATCCCCAAGTATCTTTGTAACGCCCACTTCAGATTTGCCCCAATACAGCATGGTTGCCTTGTACAGAGTTTGATCCTCCCAGAGATGACACCCTTTGCATATGCCAATCTTACCCTAGCAGAGTTGGGGTAAATGTAAATAACCTGTTAGTTTAAAAATTTTCGTATCAACTTATCAGTATTTAAGAATTTTTTTTTTTGTGTTCATGTTCTTCCGCATTTTGGAGTTAACAGTCTGTTTGGTGACCCAATCGCCTTTTTGTTAAAACTCTTTCTTTGTATATATTCCTTCCTCAAATCGTAGATCACACGAATAAAGATCGATCGACAAAATTTTTTTTTTTTCACTTGTATTCTCAACGTAGAGTTGTTGTTCAATTGTTGAGTTTTAAATTGTGCTATGTATACCTTGTATTGCATTACGTTTCAGTTAGTAAGCTTTAAATTCATTGTTCTACATGTTTTTTAATGTTTAATGTTGTGTACTTTGCATTGTATAGAATCAGCCCCAAAGGTTTTTACCTCCCTCTCTGTTTGTATAGTTTATGCGGGAGAATACGTTTGCGTCGCCCAGCTCTCAGTAGTGTAACAGTTACCGTTCAGTAGTGTAAAAAAGTTACGTACCCTTGCTAACGATCAAACCGTCTCTTGATCACGGTTTTATATTTTGCTGACCCAGCAGTTTTTAAAGACCCATGGGTACGGGCAGCCGGCGAGCCAGTATTTTGTGTGGTAGCAAGGGATAGGGCGGCTGGGGCTCGTCCCCCAAAAACAGCAATATACGTAAAAAGCCTAGTGAGTTTTCTACCCTATCAGTATCGAACTCCCACATGATAAGGTAATGAGGATAAACATTTGATAACGGAAGCGGATATCAGATTGGAGGGAGAGAGTTGGGGAGGTGAATGTATTCGATTTTGGTTGGACTTGTCAGAAAATGGGTCTGTAAAGATGAGGGAATATAGTATTGATGAGGGAAAAGGTGAGTGGTGGAAGCAAAAAGGGGGAAATTTGAGAGTATTTAAAGGGGGTGAAACATTGGGGGTGAATGTTGCAACAAGGAGAAGGGGAGGCAGGGAGAAGTATGTCTGAGCGCAAAGTGTGGTGTGTTTAAAAGCGAGAATTTGTAGTTTGAAAATTAGGAGGGTGGGATTACCAAAACTTATCAAAAAGGGTGAGGGGGGCTGTTGAGGTGGTTCGGACTGTAGAGAGAAGTGTATAAAACTGTAAGTGGAGGAAGGCTGGGGGAGGGGTTGACCTAGGAATATTTGAGGGAGGGGGGAAAAGGGGGGGGTTTTTTGTGAGGTTTTGGATTCTAAAAAGCTGGTGAGTGTTTAGGCAAGTGGAGGAAATGGTTTTTTGGACTTGGCGTCCTGTGGAGTGTGCAGGGTAAATTTTTGAGGGATTCAGGAACCCGGAGGGCCCGGGTTGGTCCTGGAGATGGGAAATACAGTGTCTGCACTCTGAAGGAGGGGTGTTAATGTTTCGTTTTATAACTTAGGTAAGTGCGCCCCTTTGGGAAGACAGTGAATGATTTTAAATTTTTATTTTTTTCGGGCCACCCTGCCTTGGTGGGGGATGCGATGTGTTAAATAAATTTATTATATATATATAAATTATATATATATATATATAATTTTATATTTTATATATTCCACGACCTTAAACCATGGGGGATTCAATCCCCTGCTTTGTCAATTCCCCTTAGTGTTTTGTATGTCGTTATAGTTTCCCCTTCCTTTGTCTTCCAGTGTCGTCAGGTTTAATTCCCCCACCTAGTCCCGGGATAGTCTTGTTAAAACCCTTTTCACTTTCTCTAATATCATAAAAGCTTGACCCGGGGCGGTTCCCAAATGGTCTGCATACTCAATATGGACCTGACGTGCGCGGTGTTTCGAGTCTTGAAAAATTCCTTACTGAGGTGTTGAATGCTATTTTCTTTGGTTCCCGGCGCCCATTCCCACGCAGTTATTTTGGGATTTGCGCCTCGTGTGCACGTATTATACTCACCCCCGAGTACAGGACTGTAGACAGCTACGCCCCCCCAACTTACCTGTTTGGGTCTTTTTTGCCCCTTCCCCCGTCTTCACGACTTTTCATTGGTGGGGTTTTTTAAATTCAGGAGGCGTTTTCTGGACCCGGCTTGCAGCCCCTTTGCCCACCCGATCCTCTCCTTTTAAATTTTTCACTTTTGCTTCTTTATCGTCTGTAAACAGGTAACCTCTGAATTATGGCTTTCGACATGTTACATTATTTGAAGATCACCCGGTCCTAGGGCTGCCCTCCTTTTGATTTAATAATAAAAATGGAAAGACCCTTTTGGAAACCCCCCCGTCACAGGTGCCCCTTTACACCTCTCCTACCATCACTCGTTTTTTCCTGTCGGATTTTTTCTATCCATGCGTGTGTGTGGTGTGGTGTGTACTCACCTAGTTTTTCCCTGTTGAGGTTGCGGGGGTCGAGTCCGAGTCCTGGCCCCCCCTTCTTCACTGTCGTATAGGTCACTTCCTTGTGTGTGTGTGTGTGTGTGTGTGGTGTGTGTGGTGTGTGTGTTTTTGTGTTTTGTGCGTTCGAATGTTACATTGTCAGGTAATAAAATATTTTCGGATCGTTTCATCATCAGACCAGGGCTGTAACTTAAGCAAATAAAAACATGACAGATGTCATATTAAGGTAGTAACGCGAGTGTGATGTCGGTGTGTGTTGGGGCGAGACAGGATGGATTTAGTAGGGAGGGTTTTTTTTCTTTTTTGGGTTCTCGGCCTCGGTGGGACGGCCCGGGGTGTTTAATGGTGAAAGGGATTTGTAAAAATGGAGGTGTCTGATGCTGTAGGTGCCCCCCGGGCCTGGGGGCAAAAACTCTCGTTTCATCGCTGAGTCTCCGGGTTCGACTCCCCGCGAGGGTTTTAAAATTGGGCGTGTTTCCTTAAACCCGTTTTTTTTGTAGAAATAAATATTATTAAAGTTTGTGTTATAAGGAGTATTAGTGCCAGTTCTGAGGAGAAGACGGTGTCAGCCAACGAATAGTTTTAAAATTGTCCACAGTACCTCGGTGGATGTGCTACCGGCGAGATGCTCGCCTTCCCTTTAGCAATGTAACATTGTTCGTGAGGTCGACAAAGACCCATTGTGCCCCCGTAATCGTTTTTTTTTTTTTTTTTTTGCGCGCCCCTCACGGTGAGCTGCGGTGCACAATAAACCCGTCACTCTGGGGAAACATTTCCCTGATGTTTCGTATCCACAATTGCGAAAAAAAAGGAAACCCTCGGTTCCATTTACATTTAGAGACATTATTTTTTCGACGTCTTTAGCTATAAAGTAGACATCACCCTAAATAGACAGCCTACCAGTAATAATCATCACGACACTAGAATTAAAAGTTACCCTTTTCCTGGAGCTCACCAGGGAATAAATTTCTCCATAAATACCTCTACGAAGAGTATAAGAACCCTGGTATCAACAGTGTAATACTTGTTTAGTATATTATTGTACCCACGAACGAGCGGTATTGATCAGTAACAACACTGCGACTAGCCAAGGAGTCTAACCCATGCTGCTTTGGACTAGAGCGTCATGCGTCTTTCGCTCACCTCAAAGCAGCATGGGTTCGACTCCTCGGCTAATCGCAGTGTTGTTACTGATTGTTTTGTATATATATGTTGTTAGTCCATTTATAGCCAGGCTCCCTGACAAAGCCTTAATCACGTGACCCCCGTTTGAATTTGGCACATAGGCGGTGCCTTACAGACCTCTGCCTCACTCTGCACCAGAACTAGGAGACAGGCAGATGTGGTAGGCCTGGGCTCACCTAACAGTTTATCAGTTGTGTTCTTGATGCCATCACTTACTAACACGAACCCTGATACTGCGCTTAGCTACTTGTTTCTGCTTTCATCACGATAACAACAAATATATTATATACATCAATTCACCACAGACCATCATCACATGCTATAGTTAACCCTCTCAGCAGCTAAATTGTCTTTATACCTCTAAAACACTTTGACAAATTGACATTCGAGTCGCCATGACACTCGGTATCCCCGTCAAAGATCTCACTAGGAAGCAGGACAAGTGTTTCCTGAGGAGGGTTTCTGTTATATGATGACTGATGCTGGTCCAGTCATTATATAACCGGGATCATATAACCAGACCTCTGTTGATCTCAGGGAGATCTGGTAGACCAAGGCTGGCCTTACTAGGACTAAGGACAAGGCCCGGGAACCAGTCTGTGGTAATTTGTTATGCGGGGGATGTGAGGTGTACATCGGAGAAACAACGTAACATAGACGCATCTAAACGAGCACACTTAAGTGTGCAGATAACAACAATGCCTGCCTGCTGCACCAAAACTTCACCAGCCACTTGAAAAAAGTGGAGTGATGCCCGATTAGTTAATGAGGAACCATACACTTGTAAAACGTGAATGTCTGGAGCTGCTTAATTTCCCCTTGACACAGTAACTCGGTCACCTTCACCTAGGTACCAGCCCTTCACACAGTAACTCGGTCCCTTCACCTAGTTTCCAGCCCTTCACACAATAAATCGGTCACTTCACCTAGGTACCAAACCCTTCACAAGTAACTCATTTTAACCCAGG
>NW_026467903.1:0-12897 GCF_026875155.1 Cherax quadricarinatus | reverse complement strand
TGTGGCGGGAACCTGGCACTGTTGTGTCGGGAACCTGGTACTGTTGTGGCGGGAACCTGGTACTGTTGTGGTGGGAACCTGGTACTGTTGTGGTGGAACCTGGTACTGTTGTGTTGGGAACCTGGCACTGTTGTGGTGGGAACCTGGCATTGTTGTGGAGGGAACCTGGCACTGTTGTGGCGGGAACCTGGCACTGTTGTGGTGGGAACCTGGCACTGTTGTGGCGGGAACCTGGCACTGTTGTGGTGGGAACCTGTCACTGTTGTGGCGGGAACCTGGCACTGTTGTGGGAACCTGGCACTGTTGTGGTGGGAACCTGGTACTGTTGTGGCGGGAACCTGGTTCTGTTGTGGCGGGAACCTTGCACTGTTGTGGTGGGAACCTGGCACTCTTGTGGTGGGAACCTGGTACTGTTGTAGCGGGAACCTGGCACTGTTGTGGTGGGAACCTGGCACTGTTGTGGCGGGAACCTGGTACTGTTGTGGTGGGAACCTGGCACTGTTTTGGCGGGAACCTGGCACTGTTGTGGCGGGAACTTGGCACTGTTGTGGTGGGAACCTGGTAATGTTGTATTAGCTTTATTGCGAACACTTAAGCACTGTTGTCTTGGTTTCAGATTACTGCTAACCAGAACTCCTAAATCTTTTTTGCAATCCGTAATATTAAGATCTACATTATTTAGTTTGTGTGGCATGGTTATTGTCCTGTCCAACATTTACAACTTTACATTTGTCTATATTAAACTGCATCTGCCACTTCTCCGACCACTGCATCAGTCTATTCAAATCTTCCTGGAGTGCTCTAATGTCCTCGTCAGAATGAATTCGACGGCTTATTTTGGTGTTACCGGCAAACTTGCTGATGTCGCTCTTTATGCCCTCATCTATGTCGTTTATGTAGATTGTGAACAGCAGGGGGCCCAACACTGACCCCTGTGGAACACCGCTCGTGACGCTTCCGCACTCTGATTTCTCCCCATTTATGCAAACTCTCTGCTGCCAATTTGTCAACCATGCCTCTATCCAGGAAAAAATTTCTCCTCCTATTCCATATGCCTCAATTTTCCTCAATAGTCTCTGATGTTGGACCTTGTCAAAAGCCTTACTGAAGTCCACATACACAATATCATATTCATTACCATGATCTACCTCCTCAAATACCTTAGTGAAAAAAGTTAATAAATTCGTAAGGCAGAAACGCCCCTTTGTAAAACCATGCTGAGATTCGCTGATTAATTTAAGTTTTTCAAGGTGGCTACGAACTGCCTCGGCAATTATTGATTCCATAAATTTTCCCACTATGGAGGTTAGGTTTATTGGTCTATAGTTCGAAGCTAAGGACCTGTCACCTGCTTTGAAAATAGGTATCACATTTGCCATTTTCCACTTATCTGGCACCATGCCAGTTTGTAGTGATATGTTGAAAAGATTAGCCAAAGGTTTGCTAAGCTCCTCTTTACATTCCTTTAGAACCCTTGCATACAGTTCATCAGGGCCTGCGGATTTGTTAGGTTATCTATTTGCCTAAGGACCATGTCACTTGTGACCCTAATCGTGCACAGTTTATTATCGTCCTGTTCTACATAATTTATCATTTCTGAAATATCGCTGGTATCCTCCTGTGTAAAAACTGAGAGGAAGTATGTGTTAAAAATTCTACACATTTCCTTATCACTGTCAGTGAGCTGACCCGAGGAACTTTTGAGTGGGCCTATCTTGTCCCTGATCTTCTGTATACCTGAAAGAATCCTTTTGGGTTAGTCTTCTATTCTCTTGCAACTTTAACCTCATAATCTCTTTTTGCTTTTCTAATTCCCTTTTTTATTTCTCTCTCTAACTGAATATATCGATTTCTTAATTGCCCCTCTCCTCTTTTGATTTGCCTATATATGCCTCTCTTTTGACCAGATATTTTAATCTATTGTTCATCCATTTAGGATCATTTTTGTTTGATCTGATTTCCCTATTTGGAACATAATTTGACTGAGCAGCTAGAACTATGCCCTGGAAAGCGTCATATCGGCAACCATCACCACCTACCTGACCCTTAGTCAGGTCATTCCAGTTCAGCCCACCTAAGTAATTTTTCAGTCCTATGAAATCAGCCAAGCGAAAGTCAGGGACGGAGACTTGATTGCCATTATTAGGGGAATTCCATGATATATTAAAACTGAGTGATTTGTGATCACTTTCCCCAAGCTCATCATTAACCTCAAGATTATTAATTAGTGTTTCCCTACTGGCAAGAACCAAGTCAAGGAGGTTATTTCCCCTAGTTGGCTCTGTCACAAACTGTTTTAAAAAACAATCCTGGATCGTATCAAGAAAGTCACCCGACTCTAAATTTCCTGTCAAATTGCTCCAGTCAGTCTGTCTATAGTTGAAATCTCCCATTAGGACAACATTTTCGTATGTAGATGCCTTACGAATTTCGTCCCATAGAATTTTACTGCACTCCCTATCAAGACTTGGGGCCCTGTAAATCACACCCAAAATTAGTTTTTCTCGGCCCTCGAGAAGCTGTAACCAAACAGATTCAGTGGCCGACGCTTCTAATTTTATATCTTGTCTAACACAACAATTTAAATTGTCTCTGACATACATCACTACTCCACCACCCTTCCTGTTGACCCTGTCAGTGTGGAATAATTTATAGCCTTGTATGTGACATTCAGAGGGCATCTCTCTATCTTTCAGATTGAGCCAGGTCTCTGTTATAGCAATAATATCTATGTTTCCTGCACTTGCAATTAATCTTAGCTCATCTATCTTATTTCTTACACTCCTGCTATTAGTATAGTAAACCTTAAGGGAGCTAGTCCCTTGCTGCCCTCTGCTGTCCCCCTTTGTTTGCTGACCTGATCTATTGTCTTTATTTATAACTTCATGCTGAATGCCTTTTATACATTTACTGTTTCCAACCCTAGTGTTGCAACCTGCTTGTTTCCCACACACACCCACAAGAGGGATTTAGAATGAAGCCAGAGAGTAAGAATGCAATGAGAAAGATGGAAGTGAATTTAATGAATGTGTATATGAAAGAAGTGAGAATAAAGGAGAAGAATATGAAGAACTGAAAGTAGGAAGAATGTGAATACAGGAAGTGCTCCTGGAGACTGCAGGATGAGTGTTGGAGAGTTCTGGGGGAGTGCAGGATGGGTGATGGGGTGCTCTGGTAGAGTACAGGATGGGTGATGGAGTGTTCTGGGAGGGTACAGGATGGGTGATGAGGTGCTCTGGTAGAGTACAGGGTGGATGATGGGGTGCTCTGGGAGAGTACAGGATGGGTGATGGGGTGCTCTGGTAGAGTACAGGATAGGTGATGGGGTGCTCTGGTAGAGTACAGGGTGGGTGATAGGGTGCTCTGGTAGAGTACAGAGTGGGTGATGGAGTGCTCTGGTAGAGTACAGGGTGAAGCAAATTCTAGGTTTAAATAGTTACACTCAACTAATTAATACACCAACCCGGATCACAGTTCTCAGCCACCCTAATGGACCACATACTTTGTAACCGCTTTGAGAACATTAGTCAGTCGGGCCCCTCTTTACCACTAAGAATGATCATAAAGTCATTTCATCATTTACTGCACCCGGGAAAATCACTAGGATGGATAGGCCCCTACACAGGACGAAAAAATGAGGTAAACTGGAAATACAGTAAAAAAAACCTGAAATGGTAACACAATTGTGATGACAAGATAACAAGTTGCAGGGACTAAAGATGCCGGGGGAAAAATTCAAAAAAATGTTACTACCTTCTTAAAAAATTTTGCCCATTAAAGGGGTTAGGTTTAAAAACGAAGAACTAACCCCGGATGACTACTAAATTTTACAAAATAGAAATCAAGATCGCTGTAAAAAGATTTAAAGCAAAAGCAGGATTTGCGCCTAAATGAATTCCAAAGGGGGGGAAAACAGAGTGCGGGTTTATAAAAGAGAAAAGAAAAGACTATTGCTCAAAAATTGAAGGTTAAGCATAACCCCGAAAGCTTGCAACAGCTAAAACGGTTGTGGTAAGCCATAAGCAAGTAGATGGGTCTAAATAGACCCTTTCGAAAACGGATACGCCAAAAAAAACATCTAAGGTGGCAAAATTTCTTTAATTCCTTTACATGTCTGTTGCACAACACAGTAAGTAAAGCACCAGCGCATCAAATACCTTTAACCAGCTGACAAATTTCAAATACATACCAATAAAGGGGTACCCCCAATTGCAACAAGTAATGTATTCATGACTTTATTCAAAAAAACTAAGCAGGTTAAACCCAACTAAAGCAATGGCCCTGATAACATCCCGTCTAAGTTCCTAAAAGTTGTGCTTCTGAACTGTCAATCCCTATTGCTCACATAAATCTATCAATCACCACTAATACCGTACCGAATGGGTTCAAGAAAGCCATTTTCTTTGACACGAAACATAAACTGAGAAGGGTAAATAATTTTAATATCCAGTGTAATGGGGAGCCCATCACTTTGGTTTCATCAGTAAAATATCTGGGAATCCCCTTTGACCCATGCATGTCAGGAGAATTGATAGGGAACAGTGTAGTAAAGAAAGCGAATGCCAGACTGAAGTTCCTGTATAGACAAGCACAGTGTCTACCTACTGAGGCTCGCAGGACCCTATGTCTATCCCTTATACAATGCCATATGGATTACGCTTGTTCTTCATGGTACTCCGCCTTGACAAAAAAACTGAAAGATAGACTGCAAATCACCTGGGACCAAGAGAGCATGTAGGCCAGAATGAAATACAGCAGTTGGATATGCTGAATGTTGAAGACAGAGTAAAACAACTGAAGCTAAATCATGTTTATAAAATTGCTCACAGTGTCCAGAATATCTTGCTGTCAATTTTGTCAAGGTTGGGAACCAAAGCAATCACACATAGTACTAGGGGGAGAGAGCACAACTTTGTAGTACCCACAGTCATTGGCCAGGCTTCAAACACCTTTTATTGTACAGTAATAAAGGAATGGAACAAACTGCCTGCACATGTCAAAGCCAGTCATAGCATGAACCAGTTCAAGAAAAGTGCCAAAAGGTGTCTGATGAATGTAGCTACAGAAAGGGAGGGGAATGATTTTCTATTTTTTTAGCTAACATACGTGTAAATTTTACCTTATTCCTAGTAATGGCCCTCGTATTGTAGTCTTAATAACCCTCGTGTAGTAGATAGTCTTTTTCGTATGATAATAAGATGTTATCTTCATTATAGAATAATAAGAAAATATTATAACCTTTATATTATAATAATAAGGTAAAAGGACCCCAATGGAAATAAGTCACTCTGTCTGACTTTTTTGGGTTATCCTAGGTTCTCTACACATATGCTGCTATGTATGATAATTCAGTGTAACTGTATTTGTGTATACTTGAATAAACTTACTTACAATCTTGTGGAAATTATTTAATTTCCGAAGCTATAGTGCCTAATAAGTGTTTAATGTGCTGATTTGGGTCAAAATGTATTTGAAAATGGAATAGAACCAAGAGCTCCCTCTGCGCATGCGCGGATGTGCGGGGGAATAGGTCGACACAGGGCATGGAAGAAGCGGGAGTTTTTTTGAATGGTTTTGGGAGGCTGTGAAAACATGGGACCAGGAAATTGGCGTTCAAGGCGGCCTAACTTCACCAATTCACGGCGTCACTTCATAATAGGAAGTGTTGTAACTGTTCCTGGTGAAGAGTGATGGAACGTGATTTACGGGACCACCGTAATAAAGTGGTAAAAATTAGTGAATAATAGTAGGACCGGTGGTGACTGGCGCGTCGCCATGGACTGTGTCCCTGGGAAAAATACCCGTGGTTTAATCATCACTCATCGGTCTCGGATCTTAATGGAGTGGCTTCCAGTGTGTATAATAATTAGGAGACATTAAACTGTATGGTGGGCTAAGAAGTAATCAGTGATAATAACACCAAGTTAAGAGAATGTGTGAAGTGAAATGAGTCGCCGTTCTCAGAGTGAGCATCTGATTATCTCGAGTTCCCGTCCCGAGGATAGTGAAGTTTTTATGGAGTCACGACTTCTAAACCGGGACAAACCAATGGATACCTCGTCCTGCTGGAATAAGAACCGTGTCAGTGTAGCAGGACATCGAAATGAGATGGTGAATGGAGGAAATAAGGAACATCAATCACCCACAGTTAAGTAACGCTTCTAGTTATAGCAGACTGATACTGGCCAGTTAGTTTTGTTGTAATTGGATAGGTTATGGGTGATCCAGCTACTTCAAGTGACCACCAGAGAACATCTGGTAAGTGGTGGGATTACTTACAAGTGTTTTTCCTTAATGGATATATCCATGTGTATCCTACCCCCTTCCCTTCATTCAGTTAAACTAATATAATCTATACAGTCCACAATTAATTAGTAGCGCCGTACATGTGGGTGCTATCCAATTTATACTGGTCTCGGATAGATATGGATAAGATTGTGAGGTCGAAGGGGCCACCTGCAGTGGCCAGACGTGGTTAAGTTTTCTATCATGTCTACACGGGGTGACTACTGTAAACAATATAGGTGTTGTCTCCCAATGAGATTACTCGCATGCATGTAAAGTTGAGGTACGTACAGGTAATCACCCTAGAAAATTTCCATATCTACCCACTGGTCCTTCCTGAACCGGATGCAAACAGTGAAAAAATTAATTGAATTAATTACTTAATAATTAAGTGACTGATTGAAGGAAGTGGGTATAGGGTACACAAATTTAATTGGACGTGTGGGGGATGATAATTAGCCCAATTAATTACTAGCACATGGGTGGCTAGGATTTATACAAGAGTAAAATGCAAGAATTATTCTCACAAGGTGTCTACTTAAGTTGTATAATTGGTGATTATTAACTCCCTAACCATGGCTGGGTCTGAGGAAGTTAGTGTGGCTGGCAAGTCCATGGATGCCAAAGCAAAGAAAGCATCACTACAAGCTCGGAAGGGTCATGTTACTAAATCATACAACAAGTGTATGGAGTTAATGGGACAAGAAACGGTAAACCCTGATGAATTAAAGTTACACCTAGATGCCTTAGAAAATAGATATGAGTCATATAAATTGTGGTATAAGGACTGTGAGAGAGATCTACTGGTGAATTGTGCAGATGATGCTGAAAGGGAGCGGCTGCTGGATCAATATTATGAAATGTAGGACAACATTGTGTCCTGCAAAACTAAGGCTTGAAGAAGGTAAAGGGTGCAAACAAGTTGCTGGTCAACCTAGTAAGGAAAATCAGAGGTGTCTACCAAAACTCCCAGAATTATGTATGCCTGTGTTTAATCCTGGAGAAAACTGGGAGGAGTTTTGGGCTATCTTTAAAGCAGTCGTACATGATATGAGTGATCTTGCAAGTGTTACCAAATTATGCTATTTAAAGGGAATGCGCATGTTCTCATACAAGCATTCCCAAATGTAAATGACTCCTATATGAGGCAGTTGACTTGTTGGAGGTCACTTATGGTAATTTGGAGCAAAGTAGGCTGGATCTAGTAGTTATTTTGGCTAGTTTGAAGACTCCAGATCACAACTGCAACGGCTTACAGCAATTTAGGATCAAACTAGAAAGCACTCTTAAGACCTTGAGTAATAAATATGATATGGAGGGAGCAGAGTGCCTTGATTCAGAATAAATTGAACCACAAGATAGTAGAGTAGCTATCTAACAGATATCACAAGGGTTACTTCGGGTTGGAAGAAATAAGAGTGGGCCTGCAGGAGCTAATTGTCCAACTGCAGACCAGCCAACCCATTACCTCTAGGAATACCACGTCTACAGACCCCAGTGCACCTGTCAAGTTCCACAAAAGGAAAATTTATCCCAATATCAATAATCATAAGTCACCTACCAAACGGGGTTACGTAGGCACATATCAAGTGACAGGGGCCAGTAATAGTGGTTCTCCACATCAAAGCAAGAGGAGTAAGTACCACAATAAGGGTAGCCCAGTTGATAAGAGGTCAGGCAAAGAAAGGAGAGATTGTATCTTCTGCAACGGTACTCATTTTTCTAAGAAATGTAATGCCTATAATTCATGGGATATTAAAGTGGAAAGATTGGAAGAGCTTGCTAGATGTATCAGGTGTCTAGAAAATCATTATGTAAGGGATTGCCGTGCTAACTTTAACCATTGTTATCGGTGTAACAAGGGAAGACACCACATAGCTATGTGTAAGGGCAGATCTAATCGTAATGATGGTAACAATAGTACTGATAGTGATAACCCGGACACAACAGTAGCCAACGTAGAGATTGCAGCTAATGTCGGTAATGATGGCCTAGCTGAGGTAGCTTTACCTGTGTTGGATGTGGTGATTAATGATAAACGACGTAAATCCAAAACTGTAACATCATTACTGGATCAGGGATCACAACGTACCTTCATAAAACGTAATTGCCTTAATGGGCTGAAGGTACAAATGGGAGATCCTGCTATACTCAAGTTATCTGGCTTTCTCTCGAATAAGAAGGCCCAGTAATACGACACTGTTTATGTAACTGTCAGGCTGGGCAATGAGAGAAAAGGTATTAATGCCATAATTGTGGATAGGCTCCCAGAGAAAATATCTACAATAGGTCTTGGTAACGCTGCTGAAAGGCTTTCAAGTAAGGTAAATTTGGCACCTTCTGGTGTAAATAATGATTCTGTGGGGCCAATAGATATTTTGATAGGTAGTGACTATTATGCCACCTTTGTAAAGGGTATGTCATACAAAGAAATGCGGAGTCACCCTTCTAAGGACCGCAGGAGGTCACGTGATGTATGGCAGGCTTCCTTGTACTGATAATGAATGACTGGAGGAAGCCATAAATACAGTTACGGTGTGTCTTTGTGAGGGAAAAGTTCAATAGATAGGAGTAGCGAGGGAGTATATAGTAACAATAGTTTCATTGCCGGCTACTTGTTAAGGTAGGGTAAGTCAAGCTCCCACTATTCCCGCCTTTTTTCCCCCTCCCCAAAAGTGATAGTTTCATTGCTGGCTACTTGTTAAGGTAGGGTAAGTCAAGCTCCTGCTATTCCCACCTTTTTCCCCCTCCCCGAAAGTGATAGTTTGACTGCCGGCTGCTTGTTAAGGTAGGGTCAGTCTAGCTCCCGCTATCCCTTCCCTTCCTCCTAACCCCCCCCCCCCATCATCAGCAACGGCTACAATTTCAACAACACAGTGTCACCAACACCAGACACCCCTATATATATTAGCGTTGAATTCATTATCATTTATATTTTTCATTTTTCAATTTTCTTTAATGTAGGATTAATATTTCATATTTAAGTGTTTTAATATTTTATATTTTATATATATAAAGTGTTTGTCTGTTATTATTTCTTTTTCTATCATTAAATTCCTGAGGAGGACCCCAGCCTTGGTAATACTGTCTGAAGTTATTACAGGCTGAGTAAGCCTTCACAAGTGGCGACCTTGCCAGGATACAACTCGACAGAATCAAGATTCAATTCCATCTCAAATCACCATTGGAACTTCAACGCTGCATACCACAGAGGGTTACCACCAGCCCTGAGTAACATTCTCTATGGTAGGACTACGTACAGGTATTTAAAAGATTTGGTGATTGTTTAGTATCAAATTTTTTGTAAGTCAAGTCAGGCAGGATATAATAGTTAATTCTGCCACCTTTCTTGGGAGCTTGAAACACTTTGGGGGATTAAACTCTAGGGACCCGAGATTTCCAGTGACAATTTTTTTCATTGAGCTCTTTATTTTATCAAGGGAACTGTCGTTGGACACTCTTGATTTGTTGGTGAGAAGATTGGATGGTCAAGGAACCCCATTCCACTTACTGTTTGCTCGGAGCCGGCATAGAACCCTTCGTTTTAATTAATACATATTGTTTAATTGAAGCAGGATCGAGCCCTCTGGTTTATTTACAGTTTGAATGGAGCAGAATTTGAACCCTCCGTTTTCTTTAATACCGTTTCATTTCCCCATATAGTTTAAGTTATTCTTGCAGCATGGGAATACCAGTTTTGGATGAAACTGGGAAGTAAGTTAGGAATTACAGGGAAAAATTTAGAATCTTTCATTAGTGCAAGATCCAGGAAAGACTTGAAAGAGAGAGAATTGAGAGAGAAGAGAGACAGAAAGGGAAAAAGAAAAGAAAAAGGGGAGAGAGAGAATCGAAAGAGAAGAGAGAAAGGAGAGAGAGAGAATTGAAAGAGAGAGAAAAAGGGGAAAGAGAACCTTGAAAGACTGGAGAAAAAGGAGAGAGAGAGAATTGAGAGAGAAATCCAAGAAAGACAGAAAGAGAAGAGAAGACAAAAAGGAGCGTGATAGACTTGATCATGAAGAAAGAGCTAGAGAACGTGGGGAAAACAGGCTAAAATATGTGAGGAACAGGCTAAAATAAAGAACTTGGGGAAAAGGGAGCAAAGGATAGAGAAAGTTGAGGAAAAAGGCTAGAGAACGTGAGGAAAAAGCTAGAAAACTTGAGTTAATAGAGAGAGAAAAGGATCGCGAGCTCGAAAAATCTCGCCTTGAATTAGAGAATAAAAAGTTAACTTTCTCACAACAGCAATTAGATGAAGGAGTAATTGAACAACGTGCAGCTAGTACACATATTCCAACACCTAATTTACCTCCCTTCACAGAGGGGGAAGACATAACTTCATACATTATCTGTGAATGGCCTGCTGACACCTGGGCTACCAGGTTAGGAATGTTATTTTCAGGTACAGCTTTGAATATCTATGCAACTTTGTCGCACGATATCATATGTAATTATAACCTACTGAAGAAGGCAATCCTTAAAGCATATCAGAAAACCACTAATTCTTACAGGAAAGATTTCAGATATGCCACCTTACAGCCTGGCCAGAACTTCCAGCAGTTTCGTTTGTTCCACTTTTGGATAGAGAGTTCAGGAATTGATCGCAGTTATGAATCTCTTAGAGACTTCATGGTTGCTGACCAGTTCCTCACAGCTTTTCCCCCATCAGATACAAAACATTCATCAGAGAACGTAACTTGATTAAAGCTGAGAAGTTGCTGAGGCTGCTGACCTGTATGCTGAGGCTCACAATTCCTATAAAGACCTAAAGGGATCGAACCCTAAGGGCAAGGGTTCATCAGACCTTAAGAAATCAAAGCTTCTAGTGGAAAGTAAAATGACTTCTTTTATTCCTGTTTGTCATTTGTGTGGTGTTAAGGGACATGAACGTCCAGATTGTCCTTCTAAGAAGGTCCAAAAAGTTGGAAGATGTTTTAAAGACTGCAATGACCAAGCACCCTTCTGTTCAGGAACAGTTAATGGACTTAATGTATCTACCATTTTATGAGACACTAGAGTTTACCTGAGTTTACCTGGAGAGAGTTCCGGGGGTCAACGCCCCGCGGCCCGGTCTGTGACCAGGCCTCCTGGTGGATCAGAGCCTGATCAACCAGGCTGTTGCTGCTGGCTGCACGCAAACCAACGTACGAGCCACAGCCCGCTGAACCGGAACTGACTTTAGGTGCTTGTCAGTGCCCGCTTGAAACTGCCAGGGGTCTGTTTTGGTAATCCCCATTATGTGTGCTGGGGGGCAGTTTTAACAGTCTCGGGCCCTGACACTTATTGTATGGTCTCTTAACGTGTAGTGACACCCCTGCTTTTCATTGGGGGTGGTGCATCGTCTGCCAAGTCTTTTTCTTTCGTAGTGAGTGATTTTCGTGTGCAAGTTCGGTACTAGTCCCTCAGGATTTTCCAGGTGTATATATCATGTATTTTCTCCCTCCTGCGTTCCAGGGAAATACAGGTTTAGGAACCTCAAGCGCTCCCCAAAAATTGAGGTGTTTTATCTCCGTTTTTGCGTGCCGTGAAAGTTCTCTGACATTTTCTAGGTCGGCATTTCACCTGCCCTTTAAAGGTGCTGTTAGTGTGCAGCAAAATTCCAGCCTAGATAGAACAAGTGACCTGAAGAGTGTCATCATGGGCTTGGCCCCCCTAGTTTTAAAGGTTCTCATTATCCATCCTGTCATTTTTCTAGCAGATGCGATTGATACAATGTTATGGTCCTTGAAGTGAGATCCTCCGACATGATCACTCCCAGGTCTTTGACGTTGGTGTTTCGCTTATTTATGGCCAGAAATTTGTTTGTACTCTGATGAAGATTAATTTCCTCATGTTTACCATATCTGAGTAATTGAAATTTCTCATCGTTGAACTTCATATTGTTTTCTGCAGCCCACTGAAAGATTTGGTTGATGTCCGCCTGGAGCTTTTCAGTGTCTGCAATGGAAGACACTGTCATGCAGATTCGGGGTCCCTCTGCAAAGAAGACACGGTGCTGTGGCTGACATCCTTGTCTATGTCGGATATGAGGATGAGGAACAAGAGGGAGCGGTACTGTGCCTTGTGGAACAGAGCTTTTCACCGTAGCTGCCTCGGACTTTACTCTGTTGACGACTACTCTCTGTGTTCTGTTATGAGGAAATTTATAGATCCATCGACCGACTTTTTCCCGTTATTCCTTTAGCACGCATTTTGTGCGCTATTACGCCATGGTCACACTTGTCGAAGGCTTTGCAAAGTCTGTATATAAATTTCATCTGCATTCTTTTTGTTTCTAGTGCATTAGGACCTTGTCGTTGTGATCCAATAGTTTGAGACAGACAGGAGCGACCTGTTCTAAACCCTGTTGCCCTGGGTTGTGTAACTGATGGGTTTCTAGATGGGTGGTGATCTTGCTTCTTAGGACCCTTTCAAAGTTTTTTTTTGATATGGGATGTTAGTGCTATTGGTCTGTAGTTCTTTTCTGTTGCTTTACTGCCCCTTTGTGGAGTGGGGGTATTCTGTTGTTTTTAGTAACTGTGGGACGACCCCCGTGTCCATGCTCCCTCTCCATAGGAAGGAAAGGCTCGTGATAGGGGCTTCTTGCAGTTCTTGATGAAAAACGGTAGAGTTTCT
>NW_026467902.1:0-12489 GCF_026875155.1 Cherax quadricarinatus | reverse complement strand
GTATCCAAAACATTTGGGGATCCTCTAAAAGATCGGTTTTTCTGTACCACAATCGGGCCCTCCCAAAACATTTAACTATTCACTCATCAACCCCTACCTAAACTATGCTATTTGTGTCGGGGGATCAACAAAAGCAACCCCCAAAACCAAATAATAACCCAAAAAAAAGCCATAGTAAGAATTATAAATGCAATTAAATTACTAAAACAAACCACCCCTACTTTTCAAAGACCAAAACTTACCCCATTGTAAAAAAAAATTCACATTTAGTACTTTGCAAAACCCAATTTACAAAACCCAAAAATTTCCTAATATTAACAAACCCCCTGAACTAAAACTTTTTCTGATATTTCAACAGGACCCATAGAAAACAATCCCCAGACACAAAAATCCTATGACTTTCCCGCGCCCGGGCTAAATCCCCTCAAAAATTCAATGTACAAAAAGGCCAAAATCTGGAATTCCCAGCAGAAAACTCTAGAGTTTGCAACTCAACCACCATTTTCAAAAAAAAAAATTAAAAAACATCTCCCTCACTAACACACCCCCCTCATATTATATTATTGAAAACAAAAAAAGGGCACTAAACTGACAAGGGCCCCAGGGCCAGCACTACAGGGAAAGAAAATAGTCGGGGGCTTTTAAACAGTGGGTTTGGAAAGGGGGGGTTTAAGAGGTGAGGGGAAAAAAAGGGCTGGAAGGGAGGGATAGGGGCTATGTGCCCTTAAATTTTCGTTTTGGAAAAAGGCAGTTCCCCGAAAAAGGGTAAAAAAAAGTAATCATAAGCCCGGGCAGGGCCGCCTACAAGAAGGGAAAAGAAGATAAAGCGGGGGGGTGTCGGGGGAGGTAAATCATGGAGCTTGCTGGAAAACCCTGATAACCCAAGAAAGTGAAAACCCCGAAATGGGACCCAACAAACCTCACAGAAGGAATAGGGGGGTCACTTCATGAGATCCCCCATGGGTAGGGTGATAGGGCCCCGATCCCGGAGAGGGGAAAGGAGCCCCCTTCCGAGTATGGCAATGGGGGTTTCAATGAGGGCCAAAAACCCAAAAGCGGTTCAATAGTGAAATTTTGTTAGGTGCATTTTTCCAACCCCCCGTTTTTTGCCAAGGGCTCCCCAAGATGGGATAGAGAAAAGGAAAAAAAAACCCTAAATGGAATACCTCCATGGGAAACCAAAGTTCATCCCACTGCCCGTACAGCAGCATCTGTTTTTTTCATTTGCCCTGCACATCTGCCCAGGGTCCCAGCACAAACGACGTTTTTGTTTTTGCTAGCTACATGCGCAACCAATTTAAAATATGGAGGACCAAGGGATGAGGGGAATCCAACTTTTTAAAAATTGGCCTGAAAAAGTGCTGAGGGAATCCAAAATATCAAAAATGCCATTGGGAAGCCCTGCCGAAATTTGCGGAAAATGCTATGAGGATGGCATACAACCGGCGGTAAAAATACTACCAACTCTAACAAATGACCCCAGACAACTTTGGGCGGGAACACTCCCTGCGAACCCAAAACACCACAAAGATTTGAACCATCTGTAAAAACAGAGATGGGACAAAGCATGTGACGGAATGTTTAAGAAAAAGAGTGTGAGAAGCATTTGGGTGGGTAGGGACTTTAGCGCACAACATAGGGAAGAACAGAAAATGAACCTTTGGGGAACCCCCCAAAGGGGGAAAGGGGAAAAGGCAGAGGGTACAAGAGCATACAAGGGAGGCAACTGGAGAGAAGACCGGAGTGAAGGCGAAGAAAAAGGGATGGAGTAAGCAAGGGCGCGGGAACCCAAATAAGGGGGCTTCACTAATGCCCGAGACCAACTTTGGGGGTAGAAGGAACAAAAAAGGTTTTTAAAAGCGGACAAAGTAATAAAGGAAAAGACATCACGACGATCAGCTAAGGAAGGAACATTCCCCCCCCTCAGCATAGAGGCATTCAACGGGGGATGAACTAAAGGCACCAAAGGGCAAAAAATGAAGACCCTGAGATGAAGGGGATCAACCAAAAAGTGGGGTTGTATGGGAACCCTCCCAAAAAACCCGGTCACCAAAATTTTCCACATTTGAAAAAAGACTGGGGCAAAATGCAAATGGGGGAGACTCAGGCAATCTGCCCCCATAAACAAGGGCGCAAGAATTTTAAGGGGGTTCAGCTAATCATGGCAAATTTCCCTTTCAAAGGGGGAAATGTGGGGTTTTTTCCTTTGTCAAGGGGGAAATCAAATTTAAAAGGGCCAAAAAAAATTTTGACCAATCACATTCGGGGATACTGACCGTGCAAATAAAAATGGAATATCTGAGAAAAAGGGGGGCTTCTAGAAAAAAAAAGAAATTAAAGGGGATTTTCGTACTAAAAATTTAAATCCACGAGAAGGGCCCAAGGGGAAAACACAGTCAATCGCCCCCCTAAAGGAAGGCAGCTTTTTAGGGACAGTCAGCACCCTGCATAAACAAAAAGCAAAGTCATCCACATAAAGTGACGCCCCAAATATGTACGGAAGAATGGAAGGTGGGTCATTTATAGCCAAAGAAAAAAAGGGGTAGTAAAAAGGGGACACAACCCGGTGATTTCCCTTTGGGCCTTTAACAAAGTCTGAGGAAAGCAAGGCACCAACATAGCCCAAAAAATGCCCTTTCAAATAAGAAAAAAGGGCAAGGGGGTTGGTAAAAATTCCCATGGCCACAGTAACACCCTGGGGATCGGGCCCCTGATCCACCATGAGGCCCGGGCACAGACCGGGGCCCCGAGGGCGTTGAGCCCCGGAGCTCTCTCCAGGGATACTCCAGAGGCCCAAAAGGAAATGGGTTTGGGCTAAGATGTTATACCCCCCAAGTGGGGCCATAAAGCCTTTTTGGGAAAACCAAAAAAAACTGCCAGGATGGAGGGTTTTTTTAGCAAAGGCTTTTGCACTTTTGATCTAATGGAGTGAGGGGGCCAAAAATTGAGCGGGGGCCCCTTTCAAAACCATATTTGGGGAGGGAAGGGCTATCATGATCTCCAAATACCAATCAAAAACCCTTTTATTCACCAAACATTCCATCACCTTTCGATTACACTGGAGTTTTTCCTGGAGAAAAGTTTCGGGGTCAAAAAGCCCCCCCCGGCCCCCTCCCCGTGACCAGGGCCCCCTGGTGGGTCAGCCCCCTGATCAACCCGCTGTTGGGTGCTGGGTGCACGCAAAAACCCAAAGTACAGCCAAAACCCGGCTGATCCGGAACTGACTTTTGGTGCTTGTCCAGTCCACTTTAAGACCCGCCAGGGGTCCTTGGTAATCCCCCTTAAAGTGTTTCTGGGAGGGCCCGGTTTAACAGTCTCGGGGCCCCTGACCCTTATTGTATGGTTCCCCTTAAAGTGCTAGTGACACCCCTGCTTTTCATTGGGGGGATGGGCATCGTCTGCCAAATCTTTTGCTTTGAGTGTGATGAAATTTTTGGGTGCAAGTTCGGTAAATGTCCCTCTAGGGGTTTTCCAGGGGTTTTATTTCATTATCTCTCCCTCCTGCGTTTTCCCGGGAATACAGGTTTAGAAACCTCCAAACGCTCCCGTAAATTTAGGGTTTTATCTCCGTTATGCGCGCCGTGAAAAGTTCCCCTTACATTTTTCTAGGGCGGGGAATTTTTTTCCTGCCTTGAAAGGGGCTGTTAGAGTGGGAGCAATATTCCAGCCTAGAAGAACAAGTACCTGAAGAGTGTTTATCATTGGGTTTTGGGCCCCCTATTTTGAAGGGTTTTCATTTTCCCTCCCCGTCCCTTTTTTTTAGGGAGATCGATTGGGTAAAAATTTTTTATGGGCCTTGAAGGTGAGATTCCCCCCGACATAATCCAAAAACCCCGGGCTTTGACGTTGGTGTTTTTTGCTCTAATTTTGGGGACCAGAATTTGTTTTTTTAAACCCGATGAAGATTTTTTTCCCCCATGTTTACCATATCTGAAAAAATTTTAAATTTTTCATCGGGAACTTCAATTTTTTTCCCGCACCCACTGAAAGATTTGGGTTAAAGTCCGCCTGGGGCCTTTTCAGTGTCTGCAATGGAAGACACTGTCCTGCAGATTCGGGGGGCATCTGCAAAGGGAAAACACGTGCTGTGGCTGACAACCTTTTCTATGTCGGGTATGAGGGTGAGGAAAAAAGATGGGGGCAGTACTGTTCCTTTTGGAACAGAGCTTTTTTACCGTACGGGCCCCACTTTACTCTTTTGACGACTACTCTCTTTGGTTTTTTGTTAGTGAGGAAATTTTTAGATCCAACGACCGACTTTTTTCCCGTTTTTCCTTTAGCGCGCATTTGTGCGCTATTTACGCCCTGGTCACACTTGCGACGGCTTTTGCAAAGTCTGTATATATTACATCTTTCATTCTTTTTTTCTTCTAAAGGGATTTAAAGGGCCTTGCGTAGTGATCCAGTAGTTGAGACAGACAGGAGCGACCTTTTCTAAAAACCCCTGTTCCCCCGGGTTGTGTAACTGTGGTTTCTAGAGGGTGGTGATCTTGCTTTTTGGAACCCCCTTTCCCCCAAAAAATTTTTTGATATGGGATGTTAGTGCCCATTGGGCTGTAGTTCTTTGCTGTTGCTTTTAAGCCCCCCTTTTGGATTTGGGGTATGCTGGTTTTTTTTTAGTAACTGTGGGCGCCCCCGTGTCCATGCCCCCCTCTCCTTTGGATGGGGAAAAAACTCCCTGATAGGGCTTTTTGCAGTTCTTGATGAACACAGAGTTCCAGGGGTCCGGCCCCGGGGCAGAGTGCATGGGGATTCATTTATCGCCTTTTTTCGGGAATTTATTTTGGGCCTCAGGAAAAAATCGGCAGGCTTTTGTTAATCAAATTTTGTGGGGTCTCTCATAAAAAATTAATTTTGATCTTCGACTTTTCAGTCCTGGTCCAGGCTTGCTTTAAAAAATGGGGGTCATATTGGGGCTTTAGGGACTCCCCCATTTCCTTGCTGTCAAACTGTGTAGGACCCATCTTTTTTAAGTAGGGGGCCCCAAAACTGGGCTGTTTTTCTCGATTTTTTATTTGGGATAGGAGAAAAAATACTTTTTGGGTTTCCCTTTTGATTTCATTTATAGCTTTTTGTTCTTCCCCGCATTTCCTGACTCCTAAAGGATTTTTTTAGCTTTTAAAATTTTGATGCTTGCTATTTTTCTGAAACCCGTGGGCTCCCCCCGGGGCATTTTGAAAATTTACCTCTTTTTAAACCGCTCTGTTATTCTTTTCCGTCGCCTGTAAAGGGGGCGCCGGGCTCTTTTTTTTTTAAAATCTACTCCCCCCTTTTTCTTAGGGGGAATAAGCCTTTTGCATACATCGAGTGCCCAAACCCAGCAATGGGAAAAGATAGTGAGAAAGGGGGCAAGCCCCCAAAGGGGCCTGGCTTGCAAAACGTAGAAAAAATGGCATATTTCCATTATCAAGGTTGAAAAGATGCAAAATGACTGTTTAAAAAGCAGATGCCGTAGTATTACGGATAGTTCATCAAAGGTCAGCTCCAAGACCTGGGGAAAAAAGGGGAAAACATAGACCTACTCTTTAAAAAATTAAAAAGGGACGTTTATGGCTCCATCCCATTATAAAAGAAATCCAAAGGGCGATTGCCCCTGGGAATTTTTGAAGCAAGAAATGAAGACGGATGAAACCCCCTGAGCACGGAAAATGTTCCCGATTTCCATGGCAACCAGAGGTTCCGCAACACTAACCCATAACTTGCAAAACAAAGGGGGCTGGGTCCCCAAACGTATTGCCACACAGCTTCATACCTTTTCCGAACTGCCCCCATAGGGGGAACAAAGTATGGTAGAAAAATAGTCTTGCCCAAAAAGTGTGTTTAGCATCTGTATGATGTCCTTCTCACTTTAAAACCCAAAGACAATTTTCTCCCAAATTTTCAATAAAGTCCCTACGGAAAGTTTCAAAAACTTGCATGGCCTGCAAGAGACCCCCAGCATGCATGTTTGAGAAGCCTACCTAAAGTTTGAGGAATAAACATGACCCTGCAGTCAAAACAAAGGGTCAAAACTGGTGCACCAACTCTCAAAAAGGATGAAAAAGGGGTCCCCAAAAATGGGGGGTAAAATGGAGAAAAGCCCCCCAATTCGCTCATTAAAAAAATTGCCAGCGGGGGATCAGGAGGTCGGGAATAATAGTGAAGTAAGAATAATTTTGTGCAAATCTGGAAGAAAGACCAACATACCTTGTCGTACAGAGAAAATGTATTAGATGCCCAAAATCCCTAGGCATGCTAGGGGTTTTTTGTTTTACGGGTCCCCATCCGACTTCTAACAATTGGGTTTCCCGAAAAAACCGGTCATAAGTCAAATGAACCTAAGCAAACCCTTACTACTAAAAATCAACATCAATTTTTGTAATTACTTTATTTTATTTTTTTATTTTGGTATTTCTTTTTTTATTTTTCACTCTCCGGGGAGCTTTTAAACCCATTACAAACAATAATGGACACGGGGGTTAAAAAAAGGCTCACATGAGGTGCAAACTAGTGAGGTCCCCCTTTCGTGTTCACTAGTGGGGAGGTATAGTAGTATGACAAAAGTAATACAAATGGTAGAGAAATTTTAATTGTACTGAAAAAGGAATAAAAGCTTTATTTGGGGTAACAAAAAAATATTTTGGACAATATAGGTGGTAAAGCCGCTTTTTTCAGTGTTCATCTCGTAATTGCTTGTGTGTAAAACAGGAAGACATGGATGGGGGGGTTTATGTTTTCGGAGGATTCTTGCAAAGACTTGGGAGTGTGAAGCTCCCTTGTTTTCTTTAACCTTTCAGGGCCGCCCGTAGTCTACGTTTTACTTTCAGGGCCAAACCCGTAGATCATCAGAGCCGGGCTCACCGATAAACTGTGAGTGGAAAAATTTGGGCCTGTTTTAAGAGAATACATCTATGTGGTATGTGTGCCCCACAAAAAAAACCCTGCAGCACATGGTATGAGAGAAAAAAAACTAAACCCATTTTTTTGATTAAAACAGCGCTTTGCATGTTTTTTGGGTTGTTTTTTAAGTTGTTTTTGTGTTTTTTGGTCCATTTGATAGAAGGAAGACATATTACAGAAGTAAGAAAATTTTGATTGGTGTTAGCACTGGAAATGGCTTGAAATTGACCCAAAAAGTGGCGGAAAATTTAAAAATTTTTGCCAATGTTAAAGAGTAAAAAAACACCTCACCGTCTAATACACGCCAGCTGGTGGGTTTTCTAAAATATAACATTTCCAAAGGGGGTGATGATATTTATACAATTATTACAATATTGCATAACAGTAAATCTTCTATTTTTTGGTTTGTGATAAAAATTCATTATGTGAAAAAAAATCAAAATGGAATTTATTGGAAAGCCAGAATACCTACATGGTTTATTCTGACCCTATTTTGAAATTGGAATATTTTGAATTTGGTTAAATTGGCCAAATTACCATTTCCGGTCACTTATTTTGTAGTTGAAAAGTTGACTTGGCGATTTCTTGTGCTCATGTTTAGAATAGAGTAATACTTGAAATGCTGAAAATTTTTAGTCGACTGGAATAATGTAATGGCCAAAATGGGAGTCAAAGTCGGCAAAATCGCCGATTCATAAATATCGCTGGACACATCAAATTCACGAGAGCAATAATTTCGTCAATTTTCCATCAAATTTCGTACTTTTGTTTTATTGCATTCACAAAAAGATTCCTACCATTCATAAGAAAAATAACAATTTTTTTAATTCTGGACACTGGGGCACACTTCAGATTTTGGCCTTGGACCCTGAAAGGGTTAATTGTATTCAAAACAGCGATAAAGTGCTGATTCGGGCACTTGCGTCTGCGGAAATTAGTTTCTTTTGATCACTAATTGGGCGCTCTGAATTTATGAGATGATGGGGGAATTTCGGTGTTGCCCACAGGGTTGTTCAAGTTATCGTTCCTACATCCCGTAAATGTTTTATTGAGCGGGTGGGGGTTTTCCCTTGCTGTTTCACCTACGAAATCTTGTCACAGCCTCAACAGGGTATAGTGGTAAACTCCTGCATTGATGGTTCGTGGTGCTTGGATTTTGGGCCGGGTAGACCTTTATGAAGCGCTAGAAGCGATGGCGACTTGGTGTTGCTTGTGAAAGACTTTTGAACGCTCAGTGAAACCCTGGTGTTGGGAAAAAATATAACTTTGTTGGGAATGGTGTTGATGCGTGGAGAATTAATGATCTGAAGAGTTTCTTTTCTTGCAGTCTTTGTGAAAAAAGGGAAAATGTAACTCTTCAGATAATTAATTCTCCACGCATCAACACCACTCCAACAAAGTTTATAATTCTTCCCCACAGCCGGGTTGCACTGAACGTCTCAAAAGAAACTTTCACAAGCTAAACCAGAGTCGCTCGCTTCTAGTACTTCAATAAAGGATTACCAGGACAAAATCCAAGCACCAACGAACCAGTCAATGCAGGAGTTTACACTATACCTAGGAGCTGTGAAAAAGATTTACGTAGGTGAAACAGCAAGAAACCTCGCACCCGCCTCATAAAAAAATTTTACGCACGTAGGAACGATAACTTGAACAACGCCTGTGTAACAACACCGAAATTCCACCAATCATCTCATAAAATTCAGAGACGCCCAATTAGTGATCAAAGAAACTAATTTCCGCAGACACAAGTGCCTCGAATCAGCACTGATCGCTGTTTCGAATACAATTAAAACAAAACAACGGCAGCTTCACCATCTCCGAAGTTTAGCAAAGAATCCTCCTGAAAACAGTAAACCCTGCCATCACATAGTCTCTCCTGTTATACTACACAAAGCACATTACAGAGTGAACACTGAAACAAGCTGGCCTCTTACCACCTATATTTGCCCAAACAAATTTTTATGTACCCAAGTAATAGCTTTTATATCCTTTTACTCATGTACGAATTAATTGCTCTACCATACTGTATTACTTTTGTCACTACTACTACTACTACTACTATACTACACCACCACCACCACTAGTGAACATCGAAATGGTACCTCACTAGTATTGCACCTCACTCTGAGCCTTTATATACCCTCTGTGTCCATGTATTGTTTGTAATGGCTTGACAAAGCTCCTGGAGAGTGAAACGTTGCCACAATAAAATGTCACATTAGTTGCACTTGTGTCCTTTTACTTTACATATTGTCGGTAATTCTACCAACTTTATTACAATTTTTTACTTTACTTTTTATGCTGTTAGTACTGTATTTTATACTGTAAGGTTTAGAATAGACACTGTGTACAACACAAACATAGAAAACACGGTCGTAAGTCAAATGGTCTTATGTCAAGCAGTTCGTAAGTCGGATGGTAGGTGTAATATTTTAACATATTTAAACCACACACTGTAAGCTTTGCAAGGAAATAAACATTTCATTTTCATTTTCATGGCATCCTGGGACGAAGGAATGTGGGTGGACACAGGGAAAGGGCTTAGAGGCAGTATGAGGAGGCAGATGGATTTCCATATCTGTCACTGATACAGTCACAGACACAGGAGGAGGCAAGAAGAAAGACACAGAGGCAGGAATAAGATAAACATGAAAAAACAGCATGTTAGAAAGGTAGGGGGCTATGATGGCAGGGGAAGGAAATTTTGAGTCTTGAAGGAAGAGTGGAAGGTCCCCGCAGGAAAAGGCGTATGGTGGAGAAACAAGGGAAATGGAAAGGTGAAGTAGGGAGAAAGAGGGGTAGAGAGGGAAGAACATCGAGGTAAGGACCTTAAAATTGGGACAGGGGGACTTGGAGAAGGACAAGGACTGTGGGTGGGTGAAAAGCTCGTAGTAGGAAAGCATGGAAGTCTTCTTTGAAGACAGAGTGAGGTGCATAAAGTATGAGAGATGTTCTTTTCTTATTATAATCAAAATCAAGCACTAAACCCACTCAAGTCCTGCTTTTCCTTGAGACAGCAAATTTTTCTGTCTGCAAGAAAACCATGTAGTGGGGAAAAACTGAGTGAGCTTTTCCATAGGGTTTTGGCAAGTGGAGAGGATGGTAGCAGGATGGATTTTGATCTTCCCCTGCAGACCGGGCATTATGCTGATGATCTAAAAATATTTCCCGGTGGCCAAAGCACCAACAAAGTCTGCATTACTGGGCACTGGAGAAAATCCATACTTGTAGACTGTCCTGCTATACAAATTGAGGTTGAAGCTCCAAGAAATCAAAGGTCATTGATAATGTTGCTAGGATAAAGTCTCTAACCCTTGAGGAAGGCAGATGTAAGTTTCCACTTGGTTACTGGAAGTTTTTGAGCTCCAGTTGCTCCTGAATGTCTGGGTACAATTGTAAATTCTACTTGGACTATAGTGTCCCGGATGAAGACAATTGAGCTAGAACTACAGAAAATGTTTGTTATTGGGCATGGTATCGTCAACAGGCGAGAAGGTATACATTTTAAGCTTATTCAGCATCCCTTCAAAGTGACATTACAAGCCCACTCTTGAGGGCAGGGGAATAAATTTTGACTAACATGCTCAGATGCCTTGCATGCAAAGGCAGTAAGTAATTACTAGGTATCATCACTGAAAAGACAGGATTCTTCAAAAATATCCTTGATATGGCCCGGGGGGAAAGAAGTTTCAAAATTGCATATTTCTTAGGATATGGGAAGAAGGAGCATCAGTAAAAAGTATGAGGTTTTCCAAGTATGGGTGAAGCATTTGGACGATGGCTTCAAACCAAACTGCCTATGATAAGTGGAAAATTTGAAATTTAACACACCATCATGGAAAAGCCCGAGCAGGCCCCAAAACAGGGAAAGAACATGGTAGTAAAAGGTCAGCCAGAATGCTGGACTGGAGTCAGGCAACAAGTGTTGCCTAAAAGCTATATGGGGTCAAAGGGAAAGGGCCTGGGCATGCCGGGTAGGTAAAGGTTCCAGGGCAAAAGGGGGAAAAAGGGAATCGTGAGGAGACTAAGCATGATATGAGCTTTTTTCTTTTCCTTTTTTCTTTATTAAAGGGGGTGGGGGCAGAAAGAAAGGGGGGGGGGGCTTGAGAAGAAAAATAAACCTATCCTCCCTCCAATCCAAGAGTACCCTCAATGTGGCCAGTAGTGTTTTATGCTGCATGGAAACCGTCCTTTACCCTACCTGGTATACCACAAGCCCCAGTACACCAGGATGGCTCTTTAAGAGTCAACCAAGCCAGGATTTAGCAAACAAGAGAGGTGGGCAACTGGAAACACAAGATCATATCCCCTTTTGCTGCACCTCCTGGAAGTAAAAGGTAGCCTCCAGCTAATCCAATTTCTCTGGCAAACACCACCACAACCACCACCGAGGTCCTCAACAGAATGGGGTGGATGACGATCCCTTTTCCCCTCTGACTAGGGGCTGAAAGTCACACTGGAAAAATATCCCCAAAATTAAGTGGCCAAATGAAGAGAGGAAAGAAGGGGGGGGGAGAGGTGGAGATATTTTAGATCTAATCCAAGGAAGGAGATAAAAGGTCTAATTCCTCAGATCAAGGCACCTTTCCTACATCGAAGGGCCTCCCCACCTCTTAAAGGAATTTTGTAGCTAAGACAACACTCATAAATAAATGACCGATTCCAAAGTGACCTCTTCATAAGTGCAGGTGTTTCTATCCCAGATGTTCATAAGTTGGGGCTCTACTGTGTCTCTCTTCCCTACCATAGTGTACATCATATAAGACAATATTTTGAAATGATCTTCGTACAAAAAATCAACTTTTATCATACAACTGCCTCTGTAAAACTATGCTCAAGAATACTTCACAAATATTTGCAGTATTAATTAAATATTATAAATTCTAAAACCTAATCTCATCTTCAATGATTTGATTCATTTGTGAAATGCTTTAAACTTATTTTGTTTCTTATTTCTATAAATTATGCTTGCAATTAATTTTTTCTCATGTAAACCGTGGCTTTTATTCCTTCATATATAAATTGTACTACCATGAATTTTGTTTCCAAAGTATAAACAGTGTAAACCATGGTACAGGCGGGGATTAACCCTTTCAGGGTCCGTCCCGTAGATCTACGGCTTTTCGGTGAGTGTCCAAACCGTAGATCTACGCCAAAATTCTAGCACCATCAAATTTAGCGCAAAAGCGCTCATAGGCCTACATGTGAGAGAATGGGTCTGTGCCGTGGGTGTGCGCCATAAACAAAAAATCTAGGCGCCTGCCCTAGCATTGTGGGAAAAAGCCGGCTCAGTCACCCTTGTTCACAATGCCCCGTCGCAAGTCAGCTCTCACTCCCCGAAAATTGGGACTCTCCTCTTCCTGTCTGATAGTTCTGACACTGATGAAGTGCAAATGAAAACAAATTCTATGGCTTTGATAAGTTAGTGACCGAAAAAAAATGACCATATATCGATAATAGTGCAGAAAACCCCGACGATCCTCGACCTTCACCTCTGGTGTGGGCACTCGTGACTCACGGTCGGGTGTTCCTAAACGAAGAGAAAACTAATATTTTCGCTGCCCCGGCCCCCGACTTCAGAAGACGTGATTTTGACGTGGATTTTTA
>NW_026467901.1:0-13367 GCF_026875155.1 Cherax quadricarinatus | reverse complement strand
AGAAAAAAAAGTAGGATAAAAATTGAAAAAGATATACGCTGGAGGATGGAATATCGTGTTATGACTTTGATATTCTGTACCGACCGGTCAAGGAACATCTCACCTGATGCATTCTCTAGGTCCCATTGTGGAGCAGCATGTCTGATTTGCAATCACTCTCAGCGCTCCACAAGGCTTTGTGTCACCAGGAGTTACACGCCTGTACCATTTTGTCAAATCAAAGAACATGCCCTACTCAGTGGAAGATGTGCGACAAGTGATCAGAGCATGCAGAGTATGTGCAGAGTGCAAGCCAAACTTTCATCAGCAGAGAAGACTCATCTCATAAAATCCACCCAGCCTTTCGAGAGACTGAATATAGATTTCAAAGGACCTCTACCAAGCACAAATCAGAATAGGTATTTCCTTAACATAGTAGATGAATATTCAAGGTTTTCCTTTGTATTCCCCTGTGCAAATATGACTGCTTCAACTGTTATTAGTTGTCTTTCACAGTTGTTCTCTATTTTTGGTATGCCAGCTTATATCCATTCAGACAGGGGATCCTCGTTCATGAGTAACGAACTTCAGGAGCTTTTGGCTAGCAAAGGTATTGCTTGCAGCAGAACAACAAGCTACAACCCTCAAGGCAATGGTCAAGTGGAGAGGTTCAATGGTACTATATGGAAGGCAGTTACAATGACATTGAAGTCGCACAACCTAACTGTTCAACACTGGCAAACTGTCCTACCTGATGCTCTTCACTCTATTAGATCATTGCTGTACACAGCTACTAATGCAACCCCTCATGAAAGACTCCTCAACTATTCACGTCGTTCCTCTATGGGAGCGTCCGTGCACACTTGGTTATGTCATCCTGGACCCATTCTCCTGAAGAGTCACCGTAGGATGAACAAGACGGATCCTTTAGTGGAAGAGGTAGAGCTCCTGCAAGCTAATCACATTATGCCCACATTCGCTACCAAAATGGTGAAGAGACTACAGTATCTAAAAGACATTTAGCCAAGTTGAAATCCCCATTAGTGTGGAATCTGAAGATACACCAATAGATGTGAAAGATGCTTCGTTTTCTCCTGGAAAGCCCCTTGAGACTACCCTACGGAAATAGAGGATTCTGCTCCAGCAGTTAGTCAAACCCACTGGAAAATATTTGAACCTGGTGAAGAGGCTCAAAGGCTACGAAGGTCGGGATGTGTACATCGCCACCTAACAGTTTGGGAGATTACTGTCTCTGATTATTTTAGAAGGGGGAGATTGTAGCGATACTGCTCCTGTGGGGGAGCAGCAGCAGGATAATACTGCATCACCTCTCGGGGCCCTTAACAACAACAACAGTTTGGTGTGTGTCATGGGCGCCAACACATGGTGTGTGATTCTCTCCTCCTATATCCTATATTAGTGATGCAGATTACATGGTGAGTTTAAATATGTGGCCTGTAGTTATAACTTTCCTCTTGACATATGCAAGACATCATCACCCCTGTAGAAGCAGTTATTAGATGTACTAGTCATTATATTTTGTTGTTGCAGAAGTACTATGAAGATTCTATGTTCAATAAAGCCTAGAGATAGGGCCTGTGTTTTTATCACAACAGTCTCAAAACCCCGTTGCCCCAGCATTCAAACTTGGGCTCCCAGTTCTCCCTGGCTAATTTTAACCTAGTGTTTGCCTACTTACCAGTGTATTACTACCTACATTAGGGTCATAGGTCTACATTGTTTTTTATCTACAGTTACCTCAATAATCCTAATATTAGTTTTCTAACAATATAAACTACTTATTCTTCCTTGAAGGGTAAATCTGTCAATTAAAATGTACCTTCCAACCACCTTTGCAACCCAGGTTGTTGTTGTTGGGTTTATCAGGGCAAAGGGACAGCTTTAAATATATCGAGCCGGGTTTTTCTCGATGGTACGAGGAAAAATTGTTGCCCAAGGCTGGGCGATGAAAGAAAAGGAAGAAAAAGTTCCTTTGTAAATAGAGGTTAGAAACTTGATGTTTCCAATTAGATCTGGTGGGACCCCTTTCCCAAGCCCAAGCAGAGAGGGACGCCCGCTCTCCCACCTGAGTTCAGTAACTGGCTTCCCACCAAAGCCCGTTAAAAGAATTTTCCACAGAGTGGAAAAAATGGAGCTGGCTGAAGTAAGCTGTTGAACAGGTTGCCCCTCCTGTAGGTGCCTGATGGGCAAAATAGATGAGGACAAGGTCCAGAGAGAAGGGTGGAAATTTGTCACTGATACTCAGGGGGACAGAGAGACGTCCACATCCAACGAAGGCTGGCGAGAAGTCCGCCACCCCGGGGTGTTTTTATGTGTGTGTTCTGGGTGGGTGTAAGGGCCACCCACCCAGCTGTTCCATCCGTGACTTGTTGGAATTTCGTACGACGTATCTGCCCGGGGAAAACTTAGGACCAAATAATTTTCCCAAACAACATAGTACTAATTAAAACTAGTTTAAAATAATAGTATGTAATAAACTATACTTGAAACGGGGACAATAGTGGTTAGCTGTTTTACAATCTTATTTAAACTTAATACAAGGGGATTTAGGGTTCGGAAAATTTAAGCTTGAAATTGCACACAAAATCTACCTTACAAGTATTATTGCAGGTGGTAATATTTTATGGGAATGGCAGGGTTAAAAGCCAGGGATCACATGGTAACACTAATTAGCAGATGTTTTGGCAGATTTGGTTAACATTGAGAAATAAGATGAGTTTATTGGATTGGCCAGAATTAAGTGCAATCATTAACCCTGCCTCTCCTTCTTAACGGCAAGGATTTGACCCCCCAGAAGTTAGAAGATCTTGGCCTGTACCTGCGCATTTTTACTGACTTCAGGGAGCATTAGGGACATATAATACCCCGGTTTTAGTCAAATATCCTTTCACTTTGGTAGATGTTCCTTTTCCGAGCATGGAAGTCAGGGTTCGATACGACGTAAACTGTCAGTGGCCCTATTAAACAACATTTAAATTGTTTTTGTTGGTGGATTCAAATTCAAATTTTATTCTCTGTAAGGATTACAATGCTGAGTTTACAGAATTTTGTTATTGTGTGATTTACATGTAGTAAAATAATGATTACAGAGTGTACCACTAGAACACCTAGCATGGCTAGGCATTTCGGGCTTCTGCGCCAGCCTTCGTCGGGTGTAGACGTCTCTCTCTCGCCTGAGTATCAGTGACAAATTTCCCCCGTTCTCACTGGGACGCTTGTCCTCATCTATTAAGCCCGCCGGGCACTCTACAGGAGATTTTAGATTAGATTTTGCCACCGAAGTGGCCTAGTTTATTGTGCACCCCATATCCATCCTGTGGACGGTAGCGCGAGAGCATGTGGATACACAAAAGGCCTAGGAACTAGGCCCCAAAGGGTTAACAGGAATACATATGGATTTATATCTACATATCTATAGTTCACTTATCTGTTACAAGCAAATTTAGGAAATTTGCTTAGTATATCTGGTATCTTATTTTCATTAATAAGATATCTTGACATGTCACATAGGTTATAATACTGTCTGTCTCTGTATTCCTCAATAAGTGGACAATTAAGCACATAGTGTTCAAACAGTGACCATATGCCTGATCACATAATTTACATTTAGTTTGATCATCATCTGTGTGTCTCCCAAACTGCCAGAAGTACTTGTAACCAAGCCTAAGCCTGGCCACTACAACATCAGTCAGTCTGTTCACATTGCAAGTTGCTCCATAAACATACTTATCTACGTTCATGTTATCATAGTGGGTTATAGATCTACTCAGGCTTCTAACTGCATTAATATAACAATCACTTCCATTATTTACTTCTCTCCTAATATTATTCCTAATGCTAGACACAGTTATACCAAAGTTATATTCTACGTTCTCCTTCTGGATACTCTTCTTGGCTAACATATCAACTTTATCATGAAGGAGTAATCCAATGTGTGATGGGATCCATAGCAATTGTACATTAATTCCTTTGTCCCTAATTTTTGAGTATCTATACCTGGCTTCCCCAATGAGCATGTTGTTGGACTCATTATATGAGCCAAGAGCCTTCAATGATGACATAGAATCAGTAATGATGATAGAGTCAAGCTCAGTGTCATGGGTTAGCTTTAGCGCCATTAGGATTGCAAACAATTCAGTTTGCAGTGTAGACGCCCAGTTGTTAATTCTTATGCCTAACTCAACAAATTTATTATCGTTCTTAACTAGGGAGGTGGCAACAAGAGCAGATGCAGCCCTGCCAGAAGACTCCTGTTTAGATCCATCAGTGTATATAACTTGTGATAACTTATTACTACCAGCTAGGGGAAAAATTTCTTCTTGAGCAGTTGCTCTAACAAGAGATTTAAGGAAGGGATTACTAGCAATGAGCTTCTTGGGAGGGACTTGTAGGTATGTGATATTAAATGAACACATCTTCCATGGAGGGGTGAAATGCTCTTGTTGCCTACAGTGATACAGTTCATGCAGGTTATAAAACTTAAAGCAATTGCACGTTTTCACAATCAATTTAGATCTGTGTGTATTTACCTCTAGACACTTGGTAAGATTCTCTGTGACAGTGTCTGGTTCGTTTCTCAACATTCTAATACCGAGTACAGTGTTAATTTAAAACAATCTATCACTGATACTAGAAATACCAAGCTCCTTCCTCATGTTAAGAACTTTTGTAGATCTGGGACAGCCAAGAATAGTCCTGAGAGCTTCATTTTGCATTAACTCCAAGGGTCGGAGGGAACTTTCTCTAGCTAATATCAACATGGGAGCAGCATAATCAATTGAGGACCTAACATAGGCTATGTACATCATTCTCACGATTCTCACATTAGCACCATAGTTGGGATTGTAGCCAGCAACAGCTTTGAGAGCATTTAGCCTAGCTTTACATTTCTTGTTTAGTTGTGGTATAGTGGATTTGTTAAAGGGTACATCTACACCAAGATATCTGTAAGTTTTAACGTAGCTAATGATTTCACCCTGCAAATAGATGGGTGGGGGATGTCGTTTGCTTGTTAATATCTTTGTTTTAGAGGAAGATATTATGAGGCCTAGTAGATTACAAATTACATGAACTTCATTAAGAATGGTATTCATCTTCTTATGCCCTGTTGTATGGATCATGATATCATCAGCATAGCTTATAGCTATATGTTTAGGTGAGGCAGGTAGAGCATTTAGGAGAGCATTAATCAGAATATTAAATAGCATGGGACTAAGAACTCCTCCCTGCGGTGTACCTAAGGACATTTCTTTAGAATCACTTCTGAAGCCTTGGTAAAGGACAGAGGATACTGTATTTGACAGGTATCCTATTATCCAGCAGAGTAAGCTCCACCAATATTCATTTTGGCTAGTTCATGTAGTATAACGGTTCTGTTTGCAATATCAAATGCAGATTTTAGATCAAGAAAAGTGGTAAAACTAGTAGAGGTGTGTGCAGTGAGAAAGGTGGAAATACAGTTCTGCACACTTTTACCTTTCATGAACCCATAGAGGTAGGGGGAAAGTTGATGTCTGATTCTGTAGTACAATCTGTTAAGCATCATTCTTTCAAAAGTTTTGCAAAGACAACTAGTTAAGGAGATCGGCCTAAATGTATCAGGCTGTTGAGGCTTAGGGATAGGCACAATGAGACTATTGGTCCAGGAAGTAGGAAGAACGCCCTCAATGTAACTGAGATTATACAGTGCCAACAAAGGGTTTTTCAGGCACGTGCCTTAGAGTTCTGAGAATATCATAGGTTATACCATCCTCTCCAGGAGCAGTTGATCGACCTTTGGTTAATGCATTATCTAATTCATACTCGGTAAAGTGGCAATCACTCTCATCAATATTTTGGCTCATAAAATTAATCAGTTTCAACATTTCTTCAGAAGTACTCTCTAAATTTTTTCTAATATGAGATGGAAGGCTTTCATGCTGGATGTTTTGGACCAGTCATTTATGAGGTCATTTGCTTTTTCAAGAGGAAAGGGATGAGCAACATTGCCAGTCTTTTTCCTGGTTATTTTATTTATACCTTTTCAAGCCAAACTCAAAGGGGTGGACCTATTTAATCCACTAACAAACTGTTTCCCATTCCTGTTGCCTAAGTTCTTCCTTTCTATTCCTTGCATTTGTTAGTGCAGCTTGGAACGTTCTGAGCAGGTCTGGGGTTCTACATTCACGGTATGCTTTACCAATCCTCCTAGCTGCATGTGTTAGATTGCGCAGCTGTGGATCATTATAGTATTTACATTGGTTTTTATTGTTATTTATAGTGGAGGGTCTTTGTTTCCTATTCCTCCCCACTCGATCTGTGAGAACACTCTCAATAGTGGTAATTAAATCATCATTAAATTTTTGTGTGCCAGTGGGCTCGTAATTCTTATACCATTGATCCAAGTGGTTAATAAAGTTGTCTCTGTGTTCTGGTTTGAGAATAAGTTTCCTCCTTCTGTATTTAGCTCCTTGATTGCTGGAGATGTGATCAAGATTGACAGTTGTTAGTCTTGGGAAGTGATCAGATAGAAGATCATCAACTATGACAGAGTCATGCATCGTATATGATGTATTAAATCCAAGACACAGATCTAGTTTGCCACCATATATGTGAGTAGGCTCAGTAGTGCCCACAATTCGAACATTATCATGCTCATTCAGCAATCTCACTAGTTTAGTTCCATTGGTGTTTGTAATAGACCCACCAATATTCTTATGTCTGGCATTAAAATCTCCAAGAATGATGGTAGGTTCACTATTGATGCGATCTGGTAAAGCATCAGGTCGAAGCTGGTTCGCTGGGGCATAGAGATTAAAAATGTTTATGGAAAAATCGCCTGCATATACTTTGACACCATGATACTGCATGTTAACTCGACTCTGCAAGGAAAGGAGTGAATGTGGCAAGCTCTTTCTGACATACATCACACAAACAGTTGGTTGACCTTAGGTTATAAGCTGCATATCCAGGAAAGTTTGGTGGAGGTGCTCCATCTTTCAATCTACATTCCTGCAAACAGATGACATCAATATTCTTGGTTTCACTAATATGATGTAAGTCAGGCAACCGCTTCCTGATGGAAGCAATGTTCCATGAAAAGATTTGTAATGTATCCATTGTAGTGAGTTATTACAATCTCTTGCTCATAAGATGGTAAAACTATTATGCTTTGACTGCAGTGTGCAGATACTTAAGAGCAAATAGCATAGTTTGTACGTCTTTATCTTCAGAACCATTTTTCGGCATTTTGGCAGCCAGTTATGAGGCAAGTTTTGAAGGCAAGAGTTATGGGCTTCTTTCTCATAAATTACTGGAAGCTGAACGGAGATTGCTGCACTTTTGACATCATCACCATGTTCAAGAGTATCATCCTGATTACATATATTTATTAAACTTGTCAGGATCTGTTCAAGATGCTCAATTTTTTTCTGGAAATTTGTTATAATATGAGGAAGGTCAGGCGAATCCAATGCCTCTCGGAGGATGGCACTTCTGGGTTAGTGCTTTCCTTTAACACTATCACCTTAAACAGGTACCATGGTTACATTAGTGTTCTCTGTTTCATCATTCATTGCAGGTAGGTCCTGTGCATCTGACTCATCTCCAATTTCCAGGGAGGTTACCTGTGTGGTGTCCGTCTGACTGTTGTAGTTGTGTGTATTGGGAGAAATGACAAACTCATCCCCATATTCAGGTGTAGCCATAGGTATCTGTAGTGGCAGACCAGTAGTTCCATATGTGCTAGCAGGGATGGCTAGCTCCTCCACAGCTGGTGTGTGTGATGGCATTCTGGTATCAGCAGAATTGTTTGCAGTGAGGTGGGGTTCTTGCACACTTTGCAGAGGTTCAGTCTCAGATATGGCTGTGGTAGACTGGATGGCCCCATCCTCAGTTACCATTAAAGGACTGTTAACAGGTTTACCTCGAATGTTGTTTGGGTTCTGACTGCAGTCCTTGTGGGAAACTGTAACCCCAACTTCTTTACAGTTAATACACTTAAATTTTTGGCTGTCAGGGCCTACTGTGCATTCTCTAGAGGAATGTTTCCTAGCACACTTACCACACCAAGAATGTAGTATTCCACAGTCTACTGCAACATGGCCATAGTGCTGGCATTTGTAACACCTACGTTTAGGGGGTTAGGTACACTTCGATGTTTAGGAAACGTAAACCATGCACCCAGATATTCCGGGGGAAGGGCACAGGACCTACCCAACTGGCAATTAATTTGGGATTTTCCTTTAAGTCTTTTAGGCTTTGATGATTATGCTCACTTAGAGTCAGATGGGATGGGTCATGCAGAGAGGGTATCCAAAGATTATGATATGACCCATTTTTTAAAGTGGTGAGTGTCTGATGAGGTCGGAGCAGCTTAATATCCCCATAAGGTGTACTAAGTAGATCATTGATCAGCTCTTTATTCTGTTCCACAAACACAAAGTTGTGTGTGTTTTTCCTAAATTGGATCCTTGAGTTAGGATGCTTGTTTACAGCTTCCAATTAGCCATGCACACTTAGCAGGCAGCGGGGTGTTGTCAGGAAGTTCAGCTTAACACATTCTTCCTTTGAAGAAAGACTTCTTGCAGCCTCTGTGCACCAAGGACGTTTAGTATCACATTGTGTACGAGTCAAGTGAGTCTGACTACGTCGACGCTCTAGCCTTTCTCACTTTTCTCTTTTGTTTACTTTTAAAGGTCTGGAAGCTATCATCATTTCCATCACCTGCAGAAATAGGTTCCTCTATGACAGTTGCCATGTTTGCCAGTGATGATATCTGGTGTAAGACTCACAACACAAGAATTCCTCGCTTATCTTTCCCTTATAGCTTATGCAAGAGCAAATATTCACTACAAAGTCAGAAGTCCAAAATAGATCACAAGACACAAGTGCTCAAGTTCAATGAACACCTCCAACCATACTCAACCCAGACCACCACCACTCAATACGACACACACCCCACCAAAAACACACTCAGAGACCTCTTGTATGTGTGTTAATAATATGGTACATATAATGATATAATGGATGGTACAGGCGAGGTCTTACACCATATCACAAATTACAAAGATGAACAGAGAGAGAGAGAGAGGAGATGGAGAGGAGAGAGGAGAGGAGAGAGAGGGGAGAGAGAGAGAAAAGAGAGAGAGATGAGAGAGAGAGAGAGGGAGAGAGAGAAGGAGAGAGAGAGAGAGAGAAAAGTAGGTAATTGAGCATGAATTAGAATTCTGACATACATCACATTAAACATGAGGTTCAAATGATAACTTCCACTTGAGATAGTTCAGGCTACTGCCACCTAATGTACCTCACTGAAATAATAATATAGCAGACATCACAATGAACGCTGAAGACAACCTCTTACCCCAACCATAGATTGTAAACAGAATTACTATAAAAAAAAAAAAAAAAAAAAAAAATAGGTAATGTTACAATGACAATGAGATAAATCACTCTGGTTGACTTTCTTGGTCCATCCTGGGTAACTCACACATTACTATGTTATACATGTATGCAAGCATAAGTGTGCAGCTGTAGATAGATGAACCAGTACCTAAACAATCTCACTTACACACGCGTTACTATGTATGACAAGTGTTACCAAGTACACCAAGTGTACACTTTATCACTTAGAATACACTTTTGTTGATGTAAATATAGGTGAGAGTGGTACACCGCTGGTCGTAATAAACACACTCAACTTCTCAAGGTCACACACTAGGCCCAGCTTCTGGAGTGGGGGCACCTGTTTATCGGCTTACTTTAGCCAGCTCCATTTTTTCCGCTTTGCGGGAAATTCTTTAACGGTGGGAAGCCGGTTACTGGACTCTGGTGGGAATGTGGGCGTCCCTCTCTGCTGGAGCTTGGCAAAGGCGTCCCTCTCTGCTGGGGCTTGACAAGGGCGTCCCTCTCTGCTGGGGCTTGGCAAGGGCGTCCCTCTCTGCTGGGGCTTGGCAAAGGCGTCCCTCTCTGCTGGGGCTTGACAAGGGCGTCCCTCTCTGCTGGGGCTTGACAAGGGCGTCCCTCTCTGCTGGGGCTTGGCAAGGGCGTCCACCGGATCTAATTGGAAACTTCAAGTTTCTATCTCTATTTACAAAGGAACTTTTGTTCCTTTTCTGTCATCGTCCAGTCTTGGACAACAATTTTGTGGTACCATGGAGAAGCTGGATACAGCGTGTGCTGTCAGTGGCCCTTATAAACCCAACAAAGACGAAGAAGAAGAAGTTGTTGGTGGATGAGTGAGATAAAGTGAACAATAAACAGTGTTTGTGGTGTCTAACACAGGTGAGTAACAACTGTGGTGTCTAACACAGGTGAGTAACAACTGTGGTGTCTAACACAGGTGAGTAACAACTGTGGTGTCTAACACAGGTGAGTAACAACTGTGGTGTCTAACACAGGTGAGTAACAACCTTTGGTTCTAAAACACGGTGATGTAACATGAGAGTTTCCTAAAAAGGTATAAGGCGCAACTGTTGGTGTCTTGACTGCAGTGTGGTTTAACAACTGTGTGGTTACCAGGTGAGTACAACTGTGGTGTCTAACACAGTGAGTATAAACTGTGGTGTCTAACACAGGGTGAGTAACAACGTGCTGGTGTTATTGACAGGTGAGTAACAATGTGCTGTGTCTAAAGGTGTTGTAACAATGTGGTGTCTAACCAGTGTAATACTGTGTAGTGTAACGTTCAGGTCTTGTGCTCCAGGTGGTACTAGAGTGTCAGGTGTTGACTGTCAGGTGTAAGGTCATAGTGTGACTTGCAGGTGCTCAGACGTGTCATGATGCGTGTGTCAGGTTGTTGACTGTGTCATGTGCTTAGTGTGCTCAGGTGTTGACTGTGTCAGGTGCTAGGTTGACTGTGTCAGGTGCTCAGGTGTTGACTGTGTCAGGTGTCAGGTGTTGACTGTGTCAGGTGCTCAGGTGTTGACTTGTCAGGTGCTCAGGTGTTGACTGTGTCCAGGTGCTCAGGTGTTGACTGTGTCAGGTGCTCAGGTGTTGACTGTGTCAGGTGCTAGGTGCACGTTGACTGTGTCAGGTGCTCAGGTGTTGACTGTGTCAGGTGTTGACGTGTGCTCAGGTGTTACTGTGTCAGGTGTTGACTGTGTCAGGTGTCAGTGTCAGTGTTGACTGTCGTCAGGTGCTTCAGGTGTTGACTGTGTCAGGTGCTGACTGTGTCGTGTTAGGTGCTCAGGTGTTGACTGTCAGGTGCTAGGTGTTGACTGTGTCAGGTGCTCAGGTGTTGACTGTGTCAGGTGTCTGGTTGACTGGTCAGGTGCTCAGGTGTTGACTGTGTCAGGTGCTCAGGTGTTGACTGTGTCAGGTGTCAGGTGTTGACTGTGTCAGGTGCTCAGGTGTTGACTGTGTCAGGTGCTCAGGTGTTGACTGTGTCAGGTGTTAGGTGCTCCGGTGTTGACTGTGTCAGGTGCTCAGGTGTTGACTGTGTCAGGTGCTGACTATCAGGTGCTCAGGTGTTGACTGTCAGGTGCTCAGGTGTTGACTGTGTCAGGTGCTCAGGCGTTGACTGTGTCAGGTGCTGACTGTCAGGTGCTCAGGTGTTGACTGTGTCAGGTGCTCAGGTGTTGACTGTGTCAGGTGCTCAGGTGTTGACTGTGTTAGGTGCTCAGGTGTTGACTGTACTCACCTAATTGTACTCACCTAATTGTGGTTGCAGGGGTCTAGACTCAGCTCCTGGCCCCGCCTCTTCACTGATTGCTACTGGGTCCTCTCTCTCTCTGCTTCCTGAGCTTTGTCATACCTCTTCTTAAAACTATGTATGGTTCTTGCCTCCACTACTTCACTTGCTAGGCTATTCCACTTGCTGACAACTCTATGACTGAAGAAATACTTCCTAACGTCCCTGTGACTCGTCTGAGTCTTCAGCTTCCAGTTGTGACCCCTTGTCCCTGTGTCCCCTCTCTGGAACATCCTGTCTCTGTCCACCTTGTCTATTCCCCGCAGTATCTTGTATGTCGTTATCATGTCTCCCCTGACCCTTCAGTCCTCCAGTGTCGTCCGATTTCCCTTAACCTTTCCTCGTACGACATTCCCTTGAGCTCTGGGACTAGCCTTGTTGCAAACCTTTGTACTTTCTCTAACTTCTTGATGTGCTTGACCAGGTGTGGGTTCCAGACTGGTGCTGCATACTCCAGTATGGGCCTAACATACACAGTGTACAGTGTCTTGAACGATTCCTTATTAAGGTATCGGAACGCTATTCTCAGGTTTGCCAGGCGCCCGTATGCTGCAGCAGTTATTTGGCTGACTGTATCAGGTGTTAGGTGTTGACTGTGTCAGGTGTTAGGTGCTGACTGTGTCAGGTGCTCAGGTGTTGACTGTGTCAGGTGCTCAGGTGTTGACTGTGTCAGGTGCTCAGGTGTTAACTGTGTTAGGTGCTCAGGTGTTTACTGTGTCAGGTGCTCAGGTGTTGACTGTGTCCAGTGCTCAGGTGTTGACTGTGTTAGGTACTCAGGTGTTGACTGTCAGGTGTTGACTGTGTTAGGTGTTAGGTGGTGAGGCAACAGCAGCAGGTGTTAGGTGGTGAGGCAGCAGCAGCAGGTGTTAGGTGGTAAGGCAGCAGCAGCAGGTGTTAGGTGGTGAGGCAGCAGCAGCAGGTGTTAGGTGGTGAGGCAGCAGCAGGTGTTAGGTGGTGAGGCAACAGCAGCAGCTGCAGGTGTTAGGTGTTGAGGCAGCAGCAGTAGGTGTTAGGTGGTGAGGCAGCAGCAGGTATTAGGTGGTGAGGCAACAGCAGCAGCAGTAGGTGTTAGGTGTTGAGGCAGCAGCAGTAGGTGTTAGGTGGTGAGGCAGCAAGAGGTGTTAGTGTCAGGTGAGTGGTGAGCAGCAGCAGGTGTTAGGTGGTGAGGCAGCAGCAGGGTGTTAGGTGTGAGGCAGCAGCAGTAGGTGTTAGGGTGAGGCAGCAGCTAGGTGTTAGGTGGTTTGGGCAACAGCAGTAGGTGTTAGGTGGTGAGGCAGCAGCAGGTGTTAGGTGGTGAGGCAGCAGCAGGTGTTAGGTGGTGAGGCAGCAGCAGGTGTTAGGTGGTGAGGCAGCAGCAGGTGTTATGGTGGTGAGGCACAGCAGGTGTTAGGTGGTGAGGCAGCAGCAGGTGTTGGGTGGTGAGGCAAGCAGCAGGTGTTAGGTGGTGAGGCAGCAGCAGTGTGTTAGGTGGTGATGCAGCAGCAGCAGTGTTAGGTGGTGAGGCTAGCAGCAGGGGGGTTTTGGTGGTGAGGCAGCAAGAGGTGTTAGGTGGTGAGGCAGCAGCAGGTGTTAGGTTGTGAGGCAGCAGCAGGTTAGGTGAGGAGCTAGGTTGGTTGAGGGAGCACAAGGTGTTAGGTGGGGGAGGCAGCGCAGGTGTTAGGTGGTGAGGCAGCAGCAGTAAGGTGTTAGGTAGTTG
>NW_026467900.1:0-13175 GCF_026875155.1 Cherax quadricarinatus | reverse complement strand
TTTTATTTTTGGGTTCATTAAGAATGGGGAGTAGTGGAGCAAGGGAAGTAGCAAGGAAGGAGAGCAAGAGGGGAGCGAAGGGGGAAAGAGGGAAAGAGTCAAGGAATGATGGAATAGAGAGGGAGGGAATCAGGGAAGGAAAGGGCGAGAGAGCGAAGAAGGAAGAGAGTGAAAGAGGCAAGGGATGGGGAAAACCATGGAAATAGGAAGAGAGCCAATGAAGGAAGGAGGGAGAGAAAAGGAAAGGGAGGGAGAGAGCCAGGGAAGGACAAAGGGAGGGAAGGAGGGAGGGAAGCACAATATTGAATGCCGGCTTCACATCGTCAATAAAATTTGCCGACTAATTAAACACTTAATACAGAGCTATCTCTCCTAATGGAAGCATATTGCGCCGCTGCTCATAGTTGGGTCATTACGATAATTGCAAGGTAATGTAATCAGGCTGGCCACTCAATTCTTGGCTTTATCAACCAATGAACCAAGGTTGTCTCTGTGGAGGGGCGTGTGAGCTCATCTCTATATTACCACTGCATATACGAATGTTTAGATATTGTTGTATCACAAGGTGATGCGTGTAACAGAGAGACAGAAAGGGAGAGAGGATCAAATTGAAAAGGTAGACACTAGAATACTTTGCAATATGCACAAATGCTACCTGTAAAAGCAAGGGTGGAAAAATATACATCCGATGCCTTTTATCAGAAAAAAACAGGACTATTTGACCGATAAGACAAATGTATTAGACAGCAAACATGGGCTACAAGTGCCTCTCCTGCAACAATTCCATCACTCTGCAACCCCACACTGCCAGCCGCTGCAACAGTGTAAGTGCCGCTGACGATGGTTTGACACACTGTGCACCGGTTGGCACCCAGTCGATTATCATGGTCCCTCGAGTGAGGTTCCTTGATGCTGGTGATGCGGCTCTTGATCCAAGTAATTGACTTGTCCTGACCTTCCTTGATCGAATGCCTCACAATTTTTCCCAGGTGTTTATGACCCCTTTGGGCCTAGCGCTTCTGCCTAAATATAATTTTAATAATAATAATAATAATAATAATAATAATAATAATAATAATATGCCGGTGGACACTGCATGAAGTGAATTACGGAGTTCTGTATTTCCTCTCCCCCCCCAAAAAAAAAATCTGATTATTAAAAAACGAAATTGATTTGGCACAATCAACTTGAGAGAAGAAACTGCTCCACAACAGTGATTCACAACAGTGATTCACAACAGTGATTCACAACAGTGATTCACAACAGTGATTCACAGTGATTCACAAGTGATTCACAACTGATTCACAACAGTGATTCACAACAGCGATCCAAATATTCGTGGTGCGGCACTTCTCGTTCACTGGAAATAAGACAAAAAACAGCAAAGAATTCTTTTTTCGTGCAACGTTTCGACCCCAAGGCAGGGACGAAACAATGGCGCTGCTGTTAGTGTCTTTATTTCCACTAGTCGGCTTTTGCCATGTCTACCCGTTTATTATCACCGTTCCGTGTAATTCTGTTTCTTTGTACTTTTAAAACATCTTTGTGCTTGAATAAGTCATTTTTTAATAATTGACTTTTTTTCCCGTTGTAGCCTCCGTGTTCTAAAGAGAGAGAGGAGAGAGAGAGAGAGAGAGAGAGGAGAGAGAGAGGAGAGAGAGAGAGGAGGAGGGAGAGAAGCCCGAAGACAGACATCACTTTTTGGGAACGAGGATTCGCTGTAGATGTAATGTTACTGTTTATTTAAGAGAAGCGTTTAAATCCGGTAGGGCATTCAGCCTCTAGAAAAATAGATGGTAATCAAGTTTGATCCAAAGAAGGGGGGGAAATATCAAATACTTTAGATGCGGGAACCCTTTACCAGCCTCAAGGTACTCCCCCCATCCCGTCCCTTGAAGGCTTAGATAACTGGTGGAGTGTGAGAGGTTTAGTTAGTCAGGACCTGACAGTGTCTTAGTACGTAAGGCTGGCTGTGTGGATGACATGATTACATGTGATACTGACTCTCTTCTCTCTCTCTCTCTCTCTCTCTCTCTCTCTCTCTCTCTCTCTCTCTCTCTCTCTCTCTTCTCTCTCTCCACTAGTATACCCTTACCACTACATTCTAACAAACTTCACTACAGTTGACCTTGATGGGAGAGTTAGGTTTTCCCCCCACACAACCCTCGGGTCATTACCAGTAATACATATAAAAACCACATTCTTCCCAAAATCGGGCTCCATCTTATTCCCCTCGGGCCCAGATTACCCCAATCCCTTTTCCCTGCATTCATGGCGCTTCCAGCCAAAATTATAATAATTTTGTATGCACATTTGATCAGAAATCTCCAGGCCAAAGCGGGTAATGGTTGTTATGTATCTTGAAGCAGGTTGCAAGGCAGTTAGGACCACCCCGAGCTGTAATTACTCTATTATCTGTGGCGAGGGCAAGGTGGCAATCACTTCATAGATGCCGCCTCGTAACTAACAACTCGTTTAAATACCCGTAACTACCCCATCGCTCCTCCTGTCGTAATTGTTTAGCACAATTTACGAGGCTCGAGACGTACTCCGTGCTCCTTGTTTTATTACAGCGGCTCGTCTGTCGGCCCCTTGTGCCTAAACTGCCCATTTGGTATTCTACCATCGTTTACCTCTAACTGCCAGACTGACCTCAGGCAGCTGGTGTTCAGAGAACCCCCTCTGATGAATTGTAAACATCGCTAGGCGCTTGGCGGCCTATCGAGGTATATATTTGTATGTCCTGTACTGTAAAAGTACCGATCGTTTAATCAAATATATTTCAGATTATAATGGACAGCAGCAAAAAATCTGCTACTAAGGTAGAGTTACGGTTTAAGACTAATTCGATTCGAGGATTCGGATTTCGAATCTGAAATTCTGAATTAGCCCAACACGTGAAGATTTTTAGCCACAGAAAAAATGGAAATGATACGGAAACGAACGTTCTGAGTGTTTCTGAGGAGCTAGGGAAAATTTTCATCACTAGTCACAAAACTTCATTTGGGGCAATGTGCTGGATTTTTAATGAGGCAGTGCTTGAAAAAAAAAATTTTGTAGCTAAAAATCCTGATGAGCTGTGCCAATTCAGGCTTCAGTTTTGGGAGTCAGCGTATACGGTAATAATAGACACAATTTGCCTCAATAGCGGGTAAATTTTTGGGTGTTATTGTTCAGTGTTAAGAAAAACCCAAAGGATAACCCAGGAAGCCAGGCTGCGTGGCTTATGTCTATGGAGATCTTTGGTCCCCTTGCTTGTGACCCACACCAGGCAACAAAATTCAGCTTCTTATTTATTGCTAAGAGAAGACAGGTAATAGATATAATAAAAATAATAATAAAAATAATAATAAATAATAATTAATTAACCCAACAGCTTTCCAGACCGGGCATTTCCTGTCTTCCTCCCTTCGTATTCTTTCCCTTCATCTCTCACTCTCACTTTCCCTCATCCCCTCCCTCACTCTCTCCTATCCCCTCCCTCACCCCCCTTTCCCCACTCTCTCCCCCACTCCCCTTCCTCACCCTCTCCTCACTCCCCCTTCCTCACTCCCCTTCTCACTCCCCCCCTCACTCCCCTTCCTCACTCCCCTCCCTAACTCCCCCCCCCTCCCCACTCCCCTCCTCACCCCCTTCCACTTTCGCCAGCACCTCCACCAAGTGCCCGGTGTTTAAATTACCTTTTTTGACATATGATAATTTTGACTTTAATTGTGGCCTGTCAGGTGGTGGCGAGCGATATATGGTGTTTACCCCGCCTGGTGTGTTGTGTGTGTGTTTTGTGTGTGTGGGGTGTGTGTGTGTGTGCACACCCCATATACACACGCCTAGAAAGGAATGGACTCATACATGAAAAACCAGCACGGCTTCAAAGGGAAGTACTTCAATGGATCAGGGAAGGAAACAACGTGTTTTGTAACGTGACGAGTAGAATTGGTGCATATGTCGAAATGGGGTTCCACAAGGGTCCTAAGTCCGGTGCTGTTTCTAGTGTATATAAATGACATGACAGAAGGGAAAGAGTCAGAGAAAGTCCCTGTTTGCAGACGATGTAAAGCTAAGAGAAGAATACAAGAGGACGAAGATCAGGAGGTCTGGACAGGCTGTAAGCCTGGTCTGACAAATGGCTCCTGGAGTTTAACCCCAGTAAGTGCAAAGTCAAGAAGTTTGGGAAAGGACAAAGAAGACCGAAGACGAAGTACAGCATAGGAGGTCAAAGTCTGCAAAATTCACTCAAGGAAAAGGATCTTGGGATGGGCATCATACCGAACACATGTGAGGCGCACATCAACCAATTAATGCTGCCTGGCCTGGCAAAGCCTAAGAATAGCGTTCTAAGTAATCATTCAAGACACTGTACACTATGTACGTCAGGCTCATATTGGAGTATGCAATACCAGTATGGAGCCCCCCACCTGGTCAAACATGTCAATAAATTAGAGAAAGTGCAAAAGTTTGCAACAAAACTAGTCCCGGAGCTAAGGGGCATACAATGCGAGGAGAGGTTAAGAGAAATAAACCTGACGACACTGGAGGACAGGAGGGATAGAGGGGGACATGATAACGACATATAAAATACCAAGAGGAATTGACGAGGTGGATAGGGACAGAATGTTTCGGAGATGAGACACAGCAACAAGGGGTCACAACTGGAAACTGAAAACTCCGATGACTTATAGGGATGTTAGGAAGCATTTCTTCATGATAGAGTTGTCAGGAAATGGAACAATCTGGAGAGTGATGTAGTGGAGGCATAATCCATACATAAGAAGGTGTTAACAGTGTAATACTTGTTTAGTATTATATTCATTAATAGTGGATTATTGTCATGCTCCCTGTCAAGCCTCGCTGCGACTGCGCATGCGCCGATAGAGATCTTTTTCACTTCTTGATAGACCTAGAGACGGGTGGACGTGTCAGGCTGGGCTCTCCACGTATTATCAATAATAACGCTTCGTGTAACAGTATACACAGTTTCCTTCGCTACCTTTCCCCATCCAAGAACTCCACGATAAATGGTGGTAGCTCTCGGCGCGTAATTTGCTAAATTACGGACGATGTAAAGAGATACATTTTGCCAAGATCGGCTGCCATTCCGTGAGCAGCAGCGTAGACCTACCATGATAGAGGTACGATGAAGCTCAAGGAGAAGAGAGTGGACCTAGTAGCGACCCGACCAGCTAAGAGGCGAGGCCAGGAGCTATAACTCGACCTCTGCAACCGTAACTAGGTGAGTATACAAACACACACACACACACACACACACACACACACACACACACACACACACACACACACACTAGTGTGCAATTCAAAAACTGGAGGAGAAAGAAAGAATAACGGTTAAAGACACTTCGATGGAAGTACGTACTAAAGAGAGAGAGAGCGAGACAGAGAGAGAGACACGCTACCGACACCCTCAGCTTAACATAATGGACGTAATATGTATTAAAAAAGGCGTTGATGAGCCGCGTTGTAAGAGTACCCCGCTAAGAGAAGGCGCTCTTTACTGCGTGTATAATTATAAACACCACACGGGTTTAGCGCGTCTCCATGAATATAGTTATTAGAAGCTGTTTAGCAACACTTGCACATCACTCCAGTAATCAATCTTCCTGAACGCTCCTGAGACGCCAATTATGCGTAATTGCTGGAGAGAAGCTGGTTGGCTGGCTGGCTGGACAAGAGTAATATTTAGGAGGTAGTTCATATGGGTAGTGTGTCTGGCGTTAGTGGACGGGGAGCGAGCCTCCACTACTTACGCTCAATAAACCAATGGTTTTGCGTAGCACAATACATAAACGCACGCACACACACACACACACACACACACACACACACACACACACACACACACACACACACACACACCACACGCACACACACAACACACACGCACACACACACACACACACACACACACACCACACACCACACACCACACACAACAACGCACGCGCGCGCGCGCACACGCACACACACATTATCCCTTTAGGTTCGGGGGTCAACGCTCCCTGTCCCGGTCCTCGACCAGGGCCCCCCGGTGGATCAGGACCTGGTCAACCAGGCTGTTATGAAGGGCGCACGCAAGTAACTTACGAACCACAGCCCGATGATCAGGCACTGACTGAGGTATCATGTGCTTACTCTATGCTGTACCACTATTAAGTGATAGATACAATAGGTCTGACAATCCTCTTCGGGTAGTGTCTACAACAGCCCTGTTTAATCGAAGATAAACGTAAGAGTCTTGAGGCTCCTTGGGTGTATCAGTGCTATGTTCTGACGTCAAGACCAAGCTTGACAGCCTGACTGAGCAGGATGAACCGGAATTAGCTGCTGGGTGCTGGCTAGAAGAGGCTGTACTTACGAAACTGGTAATCATAGAATGAAAGCAGACGCTAATACGGTGTACCACGACTCGAGTAGCAAGAGGTCGTAGAGTGATCAATGCCCCGGGAGACGCTACGCTTAGTCAAGAGTCACTATGATTTGCGGCACTGCTCTAAATTTTCATGAAACACACTGAACTTACCTGAAAATCGCTCATTTCACCTAATGTTGGAATTAGACTTAAACGAAAAAAAAAAAAACAGACGCTAAACCTAGAGACAAAGACGACAAACTAAGCCAGCACTGACACTGCATTTAGTAAAGGAAGTGCTAAGCAAACCTGCGAAAGCGCTAAACTTAGCGCACAGTTCACCCCGAGAGCGCTATCATGGTTAATGTGTGTGTTCACATTTACCTCACGCTGAGAGGGGTTCTCTCTCGCCCCAACACTCAAGAAAATAAATATGCTTTCAGTTACATTCACAGACTGTCGGGTCACACATACAAAATAAAAAAATCTAGAAAATAAATAGCCGGTCAAAAATATACTGGCGGTAGTTCTTTTCGATATGCTTAAATATACATCACTTTGCTCAACTGTCTCGGTATATTTTGCGATATACTTTCGCCTGTCGCAATCTGTGGGTAGTATATCGGATTCATTAGTAACCATCGGAGCGGGATGTGGCGGGACGCCAGCTCTCAGTCTCAAGCATTTGCTAATGTTGTCGGTGTAGTTTGTCACCGGCGTGTTGGGCAAACATCACTGCTGGTGCCGCCGCCGCCGCCGCCCACTGCAATTTTGCTGAGGGATGTACGCACACGCACACACACACACACACACACACACACACCACACACACACACACATGTGAACGCAAGCGTTTAAAAATGTAAACACTTTCTTTTTGACATGAGATGAACTCTTAACTTCATTGTGTAGTTTTTAAATGAATTATAAAGAAAACACACACAAATTTGTATATATATATATATATATATATATATATATATTATATATATATATATATATATATAATATAATTATATATATTGCATTATCGTAAACAAGAGATCAACAATGGAAATTGTATTAGAGAACCAGGATAAAGGAAATTTTTTCTTTCTGAATATTATTAAGACTCCATTCTCGTCGACTATCTTTCATCACGATGTCACAGAGTCACATCTGACTCTTAGCATCTCTTAAGACGTCATGATCGCTCCCAGCCAGCAGCTGGGTTATGACACACCATGACGCATGCTGCATCAGTTTGCGTCGAGTGAAATTACTTGATTTAAGCTGTCTCCGATATTTCTAATTAATATAAATATGTTAGATGAAGTGAAAAACCTGTGGCGCATATTAATAAAGGTTGTGTGTGTGTGTGTGTGTGTGTTGTGTTCATGATATTCATATGATGAGGTATACCATACCAACCATCAGAGGCACACATGTATGCGAGTTTACATGCATGACGGTGAATTGGCAGCAGTAGGCACAGTTTTGCTATTGCTGTATTTTTGGTTTTGGCGCAGAAGGCAAGTTGTTCGAGTTAGTTACAAGAATCTTGCTAGAGCTGGTGGGTAGCTGGTCTGATCCTGAGGTGGTGTCCTGCCACAGGAGGTTTCCAGATGTTACTTGGTTAGATGTAAGGCACTCACAGTAAGGATGGTTTTATTAGATTTGAACATACATTGGCTCAAGTGGTATCTATTTTTCTAAATCTTCAGGAAGATCACTTAGAATCTTCGGTCTTGGGAAGTCCTCCTTGTGGATGAAACATCGGACTCTTTGTTGGAGGGACATCCTGTGGGACCTATGAGGTGGTGTATTAATGATATAGTAGGTGGTGTTGGTTAGGGAGGGTTTTCTCTGTCTGGTATACAGAATTCTTCAGTGGCATATAATTGTCGCACATCTTCCATTCTGATTCTGTATCTCAGTCTGGAGCCTGTGATGATGCGGAGTGCCTTGTTCTGGACTCTTTGAAGCTGTAACATGTTGTCTTTCGTTGTTAGTGACGTGGGTTCACAAGGATATTCAAGCATATGTCTTATCGTCTTATATAGGTGTTACTTGATATGAGCGGCGGCCTGATTAAACCTGTATAGCTGACTGATGCAGACTTTTGCTAGGTATACGTTTCTGGTGACGTGGAGTAATCTCGTAGCCCAGGATCTTATTTGGGTTTTTGATGGTGATAGGTGTACCTCTGATGGCAAACAGGTGTTGCTTGTATTTATACGCAAAAAAATTATTGCTTGCATATAAATATATGCATCTTCCGACGCTTATTTCCCTGCATCTTTCTTCTTCGTTCTTTTCCTTTTTTTTCCCTCCACTTTTCATTTCCCCCCTTCCATGTCATCCACATCTCCCCTCTTTCAAACACACTTCAGCAATGCATATATTATAACCCCTCGTATATTAAAGCACTTGTCAGCACTACCCTTCGACCCCTCTCCCCATAACATTCCCCAGTGACCCCTACACACTTCCCCCACCTCCTCCTCTCTTATAACATCAATTATGTAAGGAAAACACTCACAATTCAGAAGTTAATTTTTCACTGTAGAGATCTGGAGTAGTTGTGAGTGCAATACTTAGTGGAACTCCTCAGCTCAGACCACCAATATTACCACACCAGCACTGAAATGGGTTGGGGAAATATTTGTGTTAGTGGGTTTGAGACTGACCTGCCTAGTATGGGCCAGTAGGCCTTCTGCAGTGTTCCCCCCTTTCTTATGCTCTTATTACCACCAGTTCTAGTTAAGTGTTAAGGGACCACGACTCAACACCCTCCTTCCATGCATAAGGGAAATTACAGTAAACCTCCAACTGTCTCAGAGGGACTAAATATTTCTCAAAACAGTTCCTGATCGCCGAGTGTGGTGCATAGTGGAGGGCAGGGCACTAACAGACTGATTGATCAAGCCAGGCAACAGGAGACTGGTCTGGGACAGGACCGCGGGGGCGGTGGGACCCGGGAAGCGACTACAGGTAACCAAACTCACACTACAACACAACCACCCAGCGTTACCAGCACTACAAACATTACCAGTACTACCAGAATTACCAGCACTACCAACACAACGAGTTCTGCTACGTATAATAAGTAGCCAATCTATAGTTTACTTCTATACACACTGTATAGAAGAGAAAGAAACATACAATGTAAAAGACAAATGTGGAAGCTAGCGGCTTCTGCTAGTCACGACGGCTGCTCAACTCCGCTACAAAGAGCGGTTAGCGCGTTCAGCTTAACGTAGTGGTTAACGAAGTTATTTAAACTGCATTTTTGTTTTATATTTCTTTTCTTTGAGTAACACTCCATCTAATCTGTGTTTGTATTTTCCCAAGACATATGTTTACTCAGTGAGTGAACGTGTGTGAGGTGTGAGTATGTCAGGCTTAGTGAGTGAGCCGTGTGTGAGTGTGTGAGTATGTCAGCTTTATCTCTCTCAGTTCCACCTTTAAAGTTCACTGTTATGCTCGTCTCTCTCTCTCTCTCTCTCTCTCTCTCTCTCTCTCTCTCTTTCTCTGTTACTTACGTGGAAGAAATGCGTTTTATTTCCATAGTCTAAAAAAAGATTATCCCAAGACATTGTGTTGTCTTAATAAAAATGGTCAGGGTGGGAGCAAGAAGGAGAGTACCACTTGCGGAGGAGAGTACCACTTGCCGGAGGAGAGTACCACTTGCCGGAGGAGAGTACCACTTGCCGGAGGAGAGTACACTTGCCGGAGGAGAGTACCACTTACGGAGGAGAGTACCACTTGCGGAGGAGAGTACCACTTGCCGGAGGAGAGTACCACTTGCCGGAGGAGAGTACCACTTGCCGGGGAGAGTACCACTTGCCGGAGGAGAGTACCACTTGCCGGAGGAGAGTACCACTTGCCGGAGGAGAGTACCACTTGCCGGAGGAGAGTACCACTTACCGGAGGAGAGTACCACTTGCCGGAGGAGAGTACACTTGCCGGAGGAGAGTACCACTTGCCGGAGGAGAGTACCACTTGCCGGAGGAGAGTACCACTTGCCGGAGGAGAATACCACTTGCCGGAGGAGAGTACCACTTGCCGGAGGAGAGTACCACTTACCGGAGGAGAGTACCACTTGCCGGAGGGAGAGTACCACTTGCCGGAGGAGAGTACCACTTGCCGGAGGAAGAGTACCACTTGCCGGAGGAGAGTACCACTTGCCGGAGGAGAGTACCACTTGCCGGAGGAGAGTACCACTTGCCGGAGGAGAGTACCACTTGCCGGAGGAGAGTACCACTTGCCGGAGGAGAGTACCACTTGCCGGAGGAGAGTACCACTTGCCGGGAGGGAGTACCACTTGCCGGAGGAGAGTACCACTTGCCGGAGGAGAGTACCACTTACCGGAGGAGAGTACCACTTGCCGGAGGAGAGTACCACTTGCCGGAGGAGAGTACCACTTGCCGGAGGAGAGTACCACTTGCCGGAGGGATGTACCACTTGCCGGAGGAGAATACCACTTGCCGGAGGAGAGTACCACTTACCGGAGGAGAGTACACTTACCGGAGGAGAGTACACTTGCCGGAGGAGAGTACCACTTGCGGAGGAGAGTACCACTTGCCGGAGGGAGAGTACCACTTGCCGGAGGAGAGTACCACTTGCGGAGGAGAGTACCACTTGCCGGAGGAGAGTACCACTTACCGGAGGAGAATACCACTTGCGGAGGAGGGAGTACCACTTGCCGGAGGAGAATACCACTTGCCGGAGGAGAATACCACTTACCGGAGGAGAGTACCACTTGCCGGAGGAGAGTACCATTTGCCGGAGGAGAGTACACTTGCCGGAGGAGAGTACCACTTGCGAGAGGAGAGTACCACTTGCCGGAGGAGAGTACCACTTGCCGGAGGAGAGTACCACTTGCCGGAGGAGAGTACCACTTGCCGGAGGAGAGTACCACTTGCCGGAGGAGAGTACCACTTACCGGAGGAGAGTCACACTTGCCGGAGGAGAGTACCAACTTGCCGGAGGAGAGTACCACTTGCCGGAGGGAGAGTACCACTTGCGGAGGAGAGTACCACTTGCCGGAGGAGAGTACCACTTGCCGGAGGAGAGTACCACTTACCGGAGGAGAGTACCACTTACCGGAGGAGAGTACACTGCCGGAGGAGAGTACCACTTGCCGGAGGAGAGTACCACTTGCCGGAGGAGAGTACCACTTGCCGGAGGAGAGTACCACTTGCCGGAGGAGAGTACCACTTGCCGGAGGAGAGTACCACTTACCGGAGGAGAATACCACTTGCCGGAGGAGAGTACCACTTGCCGGAGGAGAATACCACTTGCCGGAGGAGAATACCACTTACCGGAGGAGAGTACCACTTGCCGGAGGAGAGTACCATTTGCCGGAGGAGAGTACCACTTGCCGGAGGAGAGTACCACTTGCCGGAGGAGAGTACCACTTGCGGAGGAGAGAGTACACTTGCCGGAGGAGGAGTACCACTTGCGGAGGAGAGTACCACTTGCCGGAGGAGAGTACCACTTGCCGGAGGAGAGTACCACTTGCCGGAGGAGAGTACCACTTGCCGGAGGAGAGTACCACTTGCCGGAGGAGAGGTACCACTTGCGGAGGAGAGTACCACTTGCCGGAGGAGAATACCACTTGCCGGAGGAGAGTACCACTTGCCGGAGGAGAGTACCACTTGCCGGAGGAGAGTACCACTTGCCGGAGGAGAATACCACTTGCCGGAGGAGAGTACCACTTGCCGGAGGAGAGTACCACTTGCCGGAGGAGAGTAGAATTTTGCCAGAGGTGGCCACAGTGTAGAGAAAGTTCACCATTACTTGTGTGTACTCACAGTTCCTGACCCCTCCATCCCTCCTGCCACCTGACCTATAACCGAGTGGGTCGGTTATAGGCCGGATTTCTGCCTCTGGGAACATATATACGCAATATGTATATCAACGGTATACAGTGTCGACAAGATAATGACTTACACACCTGTGCAATATTTGGGTATCATTATTCTGTAAACATTTCGCCAACTAGTTGTTTTACCAATACAATACAGGAGACTGAGGTGCTAGATGATGAAGTTCCTGGAGAGCGAAACGTTGTCACAATAAAATGTCACATTAGTTGCATTTGTGTCCTTTTACTTAACATATTGTGAGTAATTCTACCAAAATTAATATACTAAATGAGACATTAAGTCTCTCAGCCTAGTATTAGAGGCTCAGAACCGTGGGGTTCAGAACCGTGGGGCTCAGAACCGTGGGGCTCAGAACCGTGGGACTCAGAACCGTGGGACTCAGAACCGTGGGACTCAGAACCGTGGGGCTCAGAACCGTGGGGCTCAGAACCGTGGGGCTCAGAACCGTGGGACTCAGAACCGTGGGGCTCAGAACCGTGGGGCTCAGAACTGTGGGGCTCAGAACTGTGGGGCTCAGAACTGTGGGACTCAGAACACGTGGGACTCAGAACCGTGGAGCTCAGAACCGTGGGGCTCAGAACCGTGGGGCTCAGAACTGTGGGGCTCAGAACTGTGGGGCTCAGAACCGTGGAGCTCAGAACCGTGGGGCTCAGAACCGTGGGGCTCAGAACTGTGGGGCTCAGAACTGTGGGGGTCCCGGAACTGTGGGGCTCAGAACCGTGGAGCTCCCGAAATGTGGGGCTCAGAACTGTGGGGCTCAGAACTGTGGGGCTCAGAACTGTGGGGCTCAGAACTGTGGGCTCAGAACCGTGGGCTCGAACCGTGGAGCTCAGAACCGTGGGGCTCAGAACCGTGGGGTCAGAACCCGGGGGTCAAAACCTGGGCCGAAAGGGACTCAGAACGTGGGGTCAGAACCGTGGGCTCAGAACCGTGGAGGG
>NW_026467899.1:10000-14153 GCF_026875155.1 Cherax quadricarinatus | reverse complement strand
TATATAAAAAAGGAGGGTGCCTCTCAGTGTATATACAAAGGAGGGTGCCTCTCATGTATATACAAAGGAGGGTGCCTCTCAGTGTATATACAAAGGAGGGTGGCTCTCAGTGTATATGAAAAGGAGGGTGCCTCTCAGTGTATATAAAAAGGAGGGTGGCTCTCAGTGTATATACAAAGGAGGGTGGCCAAAGGAGGGTGGCTCTCAATGTATAAAACAAAGGAGGGTGGCTCTCAGTGTGTATACAAAGGAAGATGGCTCTCAGTGTATATACAAAGGAGGGTGCCTCTCAGTGTACATACAAAGGAGGGTGCCTCTCAGTGAAACATACAAAGGAGGGTGCCTTTCATTTTATATACAAGGGAGGGTGCCTCTCAGTGTATATACAAGGAGGGTGCCTCTCAGTTTATATACAAAGGAGGTGCCTCTCAGTGTATATACAAAGGAGGGTGCCTCTCAGTGTATATACAAAGGAGGGTCCCTCTCAGTGTTTTATACAAAGGAGGGTGGCTCTCAGTGTATATACAAAGGAGGGTGCCTCTCAGTGCTTTAATACAAAGGAGGGTGCCTCTCAGTGTATATACAAAGGAGGGTGCCTCTCAGTGTACATACAAAGGAGGGGTGCCCTCTCAGTGTATAACAAAGGAGGGTGGCTCCAGGGGTATATACAAAGGGGGTGCCTCTCAGTGTATATACAAAGGAGGTGGCTCTCAGGGGTATATACAAAGGGGGTGCCTCTCAGTGTATATACAAAGAATCACACTGATGTCTAAAAAAAAATCAATCAAATATATTTGATGCTCTATTGCAAGTTTGTTGTGTGCATGGCAAGGCAGAAGTGTCTGCAATATGCTCAATACTTTAATATGCAACAAAGGGTCAAAAATGATATAGCTCATTTGTAATCAATTTCCCAGTGTCTTCTTATGCTGTCAGATCTTCAATTGTTTCCCTAGTTTTTCTTTCTTCTCTTTCTTCTTCTTTTCTACTGCTACTTCTTATTCCTCTTTTTTTATTTTGCCGTTTTAATAAATTAATGTTTGCCCCTTATCTTTATTTTTTATCAGTCAGACTACAACAACAATCACAACATTGTAGCTACAGGAGTATTGGTGGCAGCCGGGGGGATTCAGGCAGTATAGGGGCTGTTATAAGTACTGGTGGCAGCCGGGGGGATTCGGGCAGCATAGGGGCTGCTATAAGTACTGGTGGCAGCCGGTGGGATTCGGGCAGCCTAGGGGCTGCTATAAGTACTGGGGGCAGCCGGTGGGATTCAGGCAGCATAGGGGCTGCTTTTAAGTGCTGGTGGCAGCCGGTGGGATTCAGGCAGCATAGGGGCTGCTATAAATATTGGTGGCAGCCGGGGGGATTCAGGCAGTTGTTAGGTTAGCTATCGAATGCACTGGTAGGAACCGGTGGGATTTCAGGCAGATGTTGTAGTTGTTACAGCAAGTATTGGTGGCAGCTGGTGGGATTTGGGCAGATGTAGTGGTTCCCTAACACCAGGTTATTGGTCACGTGATCACCAGTTGACCTGACCTCACTACCCCCATCATGTTGCTCACTGTTGCCCTGGAAAAAAATTCTGTGTTAAGTTCTAGAAAGAAATTGCATTTATTGTACTGAACACCATGAGAGGGAAAAACTTGCAGAACAAGGTACATACGCTGAGAGGTGTGTATCTCTCAGGGTAATATGCTGAGAGGTGTGTATCTCTCAGGGTACATATGCTGAGAGGTGTGTATCTCTCAGGGTACATTCCTAAGGGGTATGTATCTCTCAGGGTACACACGCTGACAGGTGTGTATCTCTCAGGTTACATACACTGACAGGTGTGTATCTCTCAGGGTACAATATGCTGAGAGGTGTGTATCTCTCAGGGTACATTCACTAAGAGGTATGTATCTCTCAGGGACACACGCTAAACAGGTGTGTATCTCTCAGGGTACATACACTGACAGGTGTGTATCTCTCAGGGTACTTATGCTGAGAGGTTTTATCTCTCTGTACATATGCTGAGAGGTATATATCTCTCAGGGAAACATACACTGAGAGATGTGTATCTCTCAGAGTTAATACACTGAGAGATGTTATTCTTCAGGGTACATACACTGAGAGATGTGTATCTCTCAGAGTACATACACTGAGAGATGTGTATCCCCTCAGGGTACATACACTGAGAGATGTGTATCTCTCAGAGAAACATACACTGAGAGATGTGTATCTCTCAGGGTACATACACTGAGAGATGTGTATCTCTCAGAGTACATACACTGAGGGGTGTGTATTCGTAGTGAATAAAAACTGAATTTTTTTTTAGCAACTAAAATATTCTCGTTGTCAGTGTTCAGGGTGAAATAGCTTCAGTGGCTCACATGCAGTCAATTAGGCTTTAAAAACCAAAATAATACCTTCAGGCTTTTTATTACTTCGTTAAGCATACACAGCTCGTGTTAGTGACCCACTCTTCTGCAGGCTCTGTTTTCGTATTTAGTTTTAAAATAATACAACTTACTTTATCCATTTACAGTATTCTTCTACTTGTGCAGAGCTGTTAATAAAAATATCGTAAATTATTTTTGAGGTAAGTGACAGGTAAGGTTTAAATTAAGGTCATTATTGGAACTCACATGAGAAGAGCCATGCTTGAGTTTTCTGCCATGAGATGGTCGGTGGGTGTTGGTCCCCTTTCATGCACAGATGGGAGTGCACGCAAGCTGGTGAACTCGTCTCCTGAAATACTCGCCACAGCTGGTTCAAATGGTCGGCGATGTCGTCTTTAGCAAGGTCTTCTTCTAAAAAGTCGGTTTCCCACTAGAGGATCTGTAGACCATACGTCTCCCTGAGGGACTCCGGCAAGCTAAACTCCTCTTCACCTGTTTTGTTGAAGTTTTGTGCCTCTCGTCTTACGCTTCTATGCTGGTGCCCCAAGGCAGGACCTGGTTGGGTATGTCAGAGAGCCACAATGACAATGACCCATCGCCGAAAGTCACTTCGGCCTCTTCGAGTGCCGTTGACGAGACGGGAGAGCAGGAAGCCTAGAAGTATCCCCCGAGACAAAGCTCCCAGTACCACATACGGATCCAGTGTACTCATGTAACCAGCGTGCTGCCACCATACATCATCCCCCCACCACCGTACCCCCCCTGAGCTCCCGTAGGAAGACGTGGGGTAGCTATATCCATTCCGAGATACCGTCTTCGTTTCCGATTTCTCTTTTTGGGTTGGAATCGTGAGTTTCTTCAGTTCTGTTTAAACTCTAGCTAATGTTTCCCAGAGTACCTCAGATTTGTCCCCCTGCATCGTAATCGCTTGTTTCTTCTGTTCGTAGTCTTTCCTGATGAATGTTTCAGACGGAGGTTCGTCAGACTGGAGGCAGGGAGTCTTCGGGCACAAGACCCCCAAACTTGAAACTACTCACAATGTGATCTAAGACATTCCTCTTGAAGCGCTGCTGAGTATCGCTGCTTTCTGCTTCGGATGAGCTTTCGTTTTGTCTCTGGATGACAGACTTGTAGAAAGTTTACAGTTTTGACATTGGGTTTAAGGATATCAACTCGATGTTTCTGATTCACCAAATCGCTGGAAATTTTGTTCTCGAGGTAACTTGAAAGAGGGGGATACATGGTGTTGGCGGTAAAAGTGAATTTTTCAGATCTGAAGTAATCCAAAAACGCCGTTCAGACCATAGTCTTTAGTGAAGTTGTAAAAGCTTTCGAATCCCTAAGAGGACCCCAAGTTTCGGGTCGATCTCAGTCCAAAGAGAAATAAGCCAAATTCTGGATCGAGTTTCTTGGCCAGAAAGTTAATGAGATTCATGTCGTTTCCCAAGACTCATAATCCTGTCAATGATTTTTAACTGGTGTGAGCTGCATGAAATTTCGACAACGAATTCTCCTCCCCAACGTAAGCCAGGACACGCTCCCACGTCGATTTCATCATCATCCAGAAGCTCGTGTTGTTGGCACTGAAGTTTTCTAGTATACCCCAAGAGTCTGGTGCGATAGAAAGTACTATGGAGTCTAAGCTTCCGAATTCGTCTTTTGAAGATGTTTTTTAGCCAGCTGCAAAAACTCTCCGTTGATATCAAAGGAAAAAGCTTGCGAAACAACTGGCGGCGACCCATCGTTAGAGTAATCTTTGATTGTATTTT
>NW_026467899.1:0-5000 GCF_026875155.1 Cherax quadricarinatus | reverse complement strand
AGGGGTTTTTCTCGTTCTTTACGATCTAAAAGATTGAATTTTAATTTTGTTCCCCTAGACCCAAATAAAACCCCCACCACTGATTCAAGTCCCCAAATTTTACAAGGTAAAGATGGGAAGGGATTGGGGCCAGGTTGAAAGGGCGAAATTTGCGGGGTTCTTTGATTTTTCCAACTGTAGGGTTTTAAACCCCCGGGAAAGGTTTTCTTTTGAAGGTTTGGGAAATGGGGGGGCCCCCCCTCCTGAGGGAAGGCCGGAAGGCCCCGCCCCCTGTCTGAGGGGGGGGCCCCTTTAAAGAGCCCCTTGGGGGAGGCCCTGAAAGGAACGCACCTGCCTGAGGGGCCTTGAAAGGACCCCCCCAACCTGCCCCGGAGGGAGGTCCTGAACCCCGCCCCCTGTGAGGGGGGCCCCCTGAAGGGCCCGAACCTGCCCGGGGGAAAGGCCCAAACCCTTAGAGTTTCTGGGCCCTTCGGGGTTTTTGGGGATTATCTCGGAAGGTCCCCCCTTAAAGATTTTATACAAGACTATCCCCCCCCTTTTTCCCCCCCTAACCAGGGTTTTAACGGGGCTGGTCCGGGGTGGTAGTAGGTACGTTTTTTACCCTTTCAAAAAACCGGTCTAGGTCCCGAGCTGGAAAGTGGACGTTTTGTTGTTGCTGGTTCTTCAGAAGGGGTTTCCCTGATTTGGGGAAAAAAAAAAAAAATGGGGTTTTGGGGCCTACTTTGGCCTGTAAAACTCCCTGCCTTTTTGAAGGACCCTGTCCGTCTTTGGGGCCTCAGGGGGAAAAAAAGTGCCCCGGGAAGCCCTTCGGGGTCTGACGTCTTGACACCCCGGGGAGCCTCAGGGTTCCGGGGGGGGAATATCTGTCATCCATCGTTTCCCCGGAAAAGTGTCTAGGCCCCCTCCCCCCCCCCCTCTTCCCTGCCCCCCCGTTTTCTCCCTCTCTCTCCCCGGGCTTTTATATCCCCTTCGTTTTTTTTTTACATCCATGGATCCCTTTTCCCCCCCACTCTTCCACCCCCCCCCCACAATTTGGGCGAAAGCCCCTAACCCCACCCCCCGGGTTCCGGAGAAGACCCCTTCCCTGGCGCTCCTCCTTCCCCCCTGGGTTAGCGTCACTGGCGTCGTAAAAGGAAAGTCAGCGTTTGGGTACAGATCGTGGTTTTAATGCCGTTAAATTTCCCCCTGCCAACCCCCCCAAACCCGAGGGGAAAGTGCGATTTTGTAGTCGTGAGGTTTTTACGTTCACTGGTTCATGCTCACGTTAAACCCAAGCCCCCGGAGAAAGGGGGTTTTAGCATTTTTTTCAACTGATTTATTAGGTTTTAAAAACCTCCCTATCTACTACACGAGAGGTTTTTCCAAGGTTGCTGCCCCTCTGTTGGATCCCATTTGTTGAGAGATTTTTTACCATTTTCCCGGGAAACCCCTTTTGGTATGGTTTATATCCCCTGTTTACGTGCTCTCTCTTCTCTCTTTCCTCTCTCTCTCTCCCCTCTCTTCTCCTCTCTTCTCTCCCCTCTCTCCCTCCCCTTTTCTCTCTCTCTTCTCTTTTCTCTCTCCCCCTTCTTACAAAAGGGTGAAAATGGTTGGGTTAAGGTTTCCCTTAGCTTTATTAAACAAGCTATTTTCGGGTTTTAAGGTTTCCCCTAACTTTAATTTGGCAACCCTTAAGGGGCTGTTCCCTTTTACATCACCCCTCATTTGAAAGAAATTTTTATTGTTATGAAAAACATAAAAAAGTAGGAAGGATGGGGTTGGGACCCCATCGGGGGGGCCCCAGTTTTTTCATTTGTTTAAACCCGGATTTTTTATCTCTTTTTAAATTCAAAAATGCTGTAAAATGCTTTTCCAAAACTCGAGTCATCCGGGGGAAAATGATTTTTCTTATTTTTTCCCCAGATCATCGATGCCCTCAAAAAGTTTTTCCCCATATGGCTCTTTTGAACAGCGATTTAAACTGTCACTTAAGGGGATTTTGTTTTTTTGGTTTTCCTTCGGGAAAACCTTCAGCAGGAGAAGAGAATCATGTCAAATACTTTAGGCCGAATTTTAAAAACTTTCTTTTACCCCAAAATGAATGCAAAAAATTTTTGCCCAACCAAAGCCCCAAACCCTTTGCCCGGGAAAAAGAGAATTCAGAGAGAAAAGGGGTGGAAGGGCCAGGGGGAAGTTCCCTTTTGGGGGCTCCCCTGAATTGTTTAGTGGGTTGTTTAGTGTTTCATCACCTCAAAAAACCCCTTCACCCCAGAGACGAGAATGAGTTCGAATATAAAGGCGAATTTAAACCCGTTTTTTACCCCAATGAAAGCACAAATGTAGAAATTTGGGGAAGATAAAAACACGGGGACTACGAAGGTGAAACAGAGGAATCAAAGGTTAAAAAACGTTGGGGGCCCCGTTCCCCCTTTCGGATGAAAAAAACATGGAAGTAAATAATAAAAAAGGGCCCCTTGGGCCTGCCCCCCCCCAGTGTTCTAATTGCCCCCCAAGATTTACCCCTTACAAACCCCCAAATTTAGCGCAACCCCCTTTCTCTGGGGGCCATCTCGAGGACTTTTCCCGGGAAAGGGGGGACAAGAAACTTCCTGCTGGGGGATTTTTAAAAAAAACCCCCAAGGTCAAACCAGTTTTACTAAATTTGCAAAAAGACTTTTAATTATAACAGCCCAGCTAAGAGGCCTTTTCCTAAACCCCCCAAAAAATAAAAAAGGGTCCCCATTACGGTTCTTTAGATTCGAAAAAATTATGAGCGTTTTTTTAACAAATTTACTTTTGCGGGGGACCCCAACTTTCAAACCAAAAACTGAGAAATTTTTTGGGGCGGGGAAGACAGCGTGTCACCCCGGTTCCCAAAGATTTTCACATAAAAAGGCTGGCTTTGTTGCGTCCCCCTAATTTCACCATTCTAACTGCGGGAATCAAGAAATCCGGTTTAAGGAGATCCAGCCCAAAAAAAAACGGAAAAAAAAAATATAACTTTTCTTTAAATTCCCCAAATTTTCTGCTCCGAGTTTGACAATTTTTAAAGGGCAAAATTTTGACCCAATCCCTTTCGCTGTCCAAAAAAAAAAAAGGGGGGGCCCACATGTCCCCCACTGTTCCCGGTGTTGGGAGTAAAATTTTCTTTGCTTGGGCCACCTTTCTCACAAGCCCCAAACTTGTACCCCCTTTTCATTCAGTTTTTGGTTGCTTTGGGTTTTGGAATTTTCACAAAATTTTTTTATTGCAAAACTGTGAAAGCAAAATTCAAAAATGAGGCCCCCTCCCCTTGGGGGGTTAAGGGGCCCCTCACCAGTGATGTAGAGGCCCTCCCCGGGGAATTTAGAGGCCCCCCTTCCCCCGTTTATGTTGAGGCCCCCTCCCCCCCCCCCAAGTAAATTTTGGGGCCCTTTTACTTTTTTTCCAAGGGGGGGCCTAAACCTTTTGATGTGGGAGGCCTCCCCCCCAGTGAGGTAGAGGGCCCCCCACCAGTGTTTGTGGGGGCCCCTCCCCCCCTAGTGATGTAGAGGCCCCCTTCCTAGTGATGTAAAGGCCTCCACCATATGTGAGGCTCAATAGGATGTAGAAGCCTTCAAAAAGGATATGTAACCTCACTAGTGATGTTTAGCTCCCAGTGATGTTAGAAGGCCTCAAGTTGATTTGAGCTCCACAATAAATTTTAAGGTCACCGGGTGTTACCTCACCGTTGATGTGAGTACCATGTTAGAGCCTCACAATGATGTATCCCTCACAGTTATGTAGAGGCCTCACCATGATGTAGAGGCCTCACAGTGAATTAGAGGCCTCTCACGTGATGTAGAGGCCTCAACCAGGGGATGTAGAGGCCTCACCAGTGATGTAGAGGCCTAAACCGTGATGTAGAGGCCTCACCAGTGATGTAGAGGCCTCACCAGTGATGTGGGGGGGGGCCTCACCAGTGATGTAGAGGCCTCACTAGTGATGTAGAGGCCTCACGGGAATGTAGAGGCCTCACCATTGATGTAGAGGCCTCCAGTGATGTAGAGGCCTACAGGATTTTGGCCTCACCAGTGATGTAGAGGCCTCCCCAGTGATGTAGGGGCCCTCACCAGTGATGTAGAGGCCTCACCAGTGATGTAGAGGCCTCACCAGTGATGTAGAGGCCTCACCAGTGATGTAGAGGCCTCACCAGTGATGTAGAGGCCTCACTAGTGATGTAGAGGCCTCACTAGTGATGTAGAGGCCTCACCAGTGATCTCTTTAGCAGGACATGCCTAGTACGAGAGGGCTAGGCTGCTGCAATGTTCCTCCATTCAGGTGTTCTTATAAGAACTTAATATGTTACAAGTGATCAAGATTTAGAAGGGATGTTTTAGATTAGAAAGGAGTAGAAAGATTTTGGTTTGGAAAATGGGTTAGATGATGAGTGGGGAACAGTCTACCTAGTTTGGGTTATTGAGGCTAGGACTTTGGGTAGTTTCAAATTTAGATTGGGTAAATACATGAGTGAGAGGGGTTGGATTTGAGTGGGACTTGCACATCAGAGCTTATTTCTTGGGTAGCATTGAAATTGGGTTGGGCAAACGTTTTGTTAGTGGGATGAATTGTAAAGGGCCTGCCTAGTATGGGCCAGAGTGAAGTGCTGCTGACTTTCCCGTCTTGTGGTATAGAAGCTTGCTTCTCGCTGTCCTGGAAGTGGATCTAAGTGTGGTACTTTGACAATATTGGCCTTGTACATAAAAAAGTAAGGCCACCCCACATCCCCCCTGTGTTGAAGGCTGCTGGGGTGACAGATCTATCCAGGATTTCTCTCTCTCTCTCTCTCTCTCTCTCTATTTTTATATATATTTTATAATATATATATATATATATTTTTATATATTATATTATATATATAATTTTTATATATATATATATATATTATATATTTTTATTTATATATAAAATTTTTATATATATATATAAAAATATATATAACAACACTGCGCTAGCCAAGGGTTGAACCCATGTTAAATGGCTTTCCCCTGGTAAAAGAGACC
>NW_026467898.1:0-32992 GCF_026875155.1 Cherax quadricarinatus | reverse complement strand
ATATGTGAACTCTGCTAAGATAACACAAGTATATATTGCCTGGCTAAGATAACACAAGTATATGTTTCCTGGCTAAGATAACACGTATATGTTGCCTGGCTAAGATAACACAAGTATATGTTGCCTGGCTAAGATAACACAAGTATATGTTGCCTGGCTAAGATGACACAAGTATATGTTGCCTGGCTAAGATAACACAGTATTGTTTCCTGACAAAAGATAACACAAGTATATGTTGCCTGGCTAAGATAACACAAGTATATGTTGCCTGGCTAAGATAACACAAGTATATGTTGCCTGACTAAGATAACACAAGTATATGTTACTCGGCTAAGATAACACAAGTATATGTTACTCGGCTAAGATAGCACAAGTATATGTTATGGCTAAGATAACCATGAATATGTTACTCGGCTAAGGATAACACAAGTTATGTTTGCCTGGCAAAGATAAACCGAGTATATGTTACTTGGCTAAGATAAAAAAACTAGTATTGTTGCCTGTCTAAGATAACACAAGTATATGTTGCTGGCTAAGAAACGCAAGTATATGTTACTTGACTAAGGATCTCACAAGTGTATATTGCTTGGACTAAGATAACACAAGTATATGTTGCCTGGCTAAGATAACACAAGTATATGTTGCCTGGTAGATACACAGATTGTGTCTGATATGCTAGACTAGGCTTAAGATAAACACAAGTTATGTTACTGGGCTAAGATAACACAAGTATATTGTTACTCAGGCTAGATAACAAAGTCTTATGTTGCCTGGCTAAGATAAAACTAGTATATGTTGCCTGGCTACGATAACACATGTATATGTGCATGGCTAAGATAACACTAGTTATAGTTGCCTGGCCTAAGATAAACACAAGTATATGTTGCCTGTCTAAGATAAAACACAAGTTATGTTGGCTGGGTAAGATAAAGCAAGTATATGTTACTTGACTAAGATAAAACAAGTATATATTGCTTGGCTAAGATAACACAAAAAGATAGGTTGCATGGCTAAGATAACACAAGTTATATGTTGCCCTGGCTAAGGATAAACAAGTATATGTTACTTGCAAAGTAACACAAGTATATGTTACTGGCTAAGATAACAAATGTATATGATATCGGCTAAGTTAACACAAGTATATGTTGGCCTGGCTAAGATAAAACTAGTATATGTTGCCTGGCTAAGATAACACAAGTATATGTTGCCTGGCTAAGATAACACTAGTATATGTTGCCTGGCTAAGATAACACAAGTATATGTTGCCTGGCTAAGATTTAAAATTGTTATGATGCCTGGTCCTGTAAGTAACACAAGTATATGTTGCCTGGCTAAGATTTTAAAACTAGTATTATCGTTGCTGGCTAAGATAAAACAAGTATATATTACTCGGCTAAGATAATACACAATATATCTGTTACTCGGCTAATATAGCACAAGTATATGTTACTCGGCTAAGATAACACAAGTATATGTTACTCGGCTAAGATAACACAAGTATATGTTGCCTGGCTAAGATAACACGAGTATATGTTACTTGGCTAAGATAAAACTAGTATATGTTGCCTGTCTAAGATAAACACGGTTATATGTTGCCTAGTAAGATTAACAACAAGTATTTGTTGTGGATAAGATAACACAAGTATATGTCTGCCTGGACTAGAAACGCATAGTATAGTGTTACTTGACTAAGATAACACTAAGTATTTGTTGCTTGGCTATGTTAACACAAGTATATTGTGCCTGGCTAAGATAACACAAGTATGTGTTGCCTGGCGTAGATAAACAAAGTATATGTTACGTGGCTAAGATATCACAAGTATATGTTACTCGGCTAAGATAAACACAAGTTATGTTACATGGCTAAGATAACACAAGATATATGTTACTGGCTAAGATAACCAAGTATTGTTACTGGCTAGATAAACAAGTATATGTTACTTGGCCTAGAAGCACAGTATATTATTGCCTGGCTAAGATAACAAAGTATATGTTAACTTGGCTAGATAACACAAGTATAATGTTACTCGGCTAGATAACACAAGTGTTTGTTGCCTGGCTAGATACCACAAGTATATGTTGCCTGGCTAGATTAAGACAAGTATATGTGCCTGGCTAAGATAACACAAGAGTATATGTTGCCTGGCTTAAGATAACACAAGGTGTATGGTTGCGTGGCTAAGATAAACCACAAGTATATGTTGCCTGGTTAAGATAATACAAGTATTTGTTATTCTGCTAAGATAACACAAGTATATATTGTCTGGCTAAGATAACACAAGTATATGTTGCCTGGCCTATAAAAAGGGAATAACACGTCTATGTTTGCCTGGCTAAGATAACACAAAAAGTATATGTTGCCTGGCTAAGATAACACAAGCTATATGTTGCTTGGTAAGATACACAAGTGTACTGGTGCTGGCTAAGATAACACAAGTTGAGTGTACTCGGCTAAGATAATACAAGTATATGTTACTCTGCTAAGATAACACAAGTATATATTGCCGGGCTAAGATAACACAGGTATATGTTTCCTGGCTAAAATAAACGTATTATGTTGCCTGGCTAAGATAACACATGTTTTTTATATGTTGCCTGGCAAAGATAACACATATATGTTGCTGGCTAAGATGACACAAGTATAGTAGCCTGGTTAAGATAACACAAGTATATGTTGCCTGACTAGATAACCACAATATATGTTGCCTGGCTAAGATAACCCACAAAAGTATATGTTGCCTGGCTAAGATAACAACAGTATATGTTGCCTACTCTAAGTTAACAAAAGTATATGTTGCCGGCTAAAGATTAAACACAAAGTATATGTTGCCTGACTAAGATAACACAAGTATCTGTTGCTGGCTAAGAGAACACAAGTATATGTTGCCTGGCAAAGATAAACACAAGTATTGTTGCCCTGACTAAAGATGACACAAGTATATGTTGCTTGGCTAAGATACACAAGTATATGTTGCCTGACTAAGAAACACATGTATATGTTGCCTGGCTAAGATAACACTGTATATGTTGCCTTGGCTAAATAACACAAGTATCTGTTACCTAAGATAACAGTATTATGTTGCCTGTCTAAGATAAACAAGCATATGTTGCCTGGCTAAGATAACACAAGTATATGTTGCCTGGCTAAGATAACACAAGTATATGTTGCCTGACTAAGATAACACAAGTATATGTTGCCTGGCTAAGATAACACAAGTATATGTTGCCCTGACTAAGATACACAAGTATATGTTGCTGGCTAAGATAACACAAGTATATGTTGCCTGGCAAAGATAACACAAGTATATGTTGCCTGACTAAGATGACACAAGTATATGTTGCTGGCTAGATAACACAGTATATGTTGCCTGACTAAGATAACACAGTAAATGTTGCTTGGCTAAGATAAACAGTTATATGTTGCCTGGCTAACATAACACAAGATATTGTTACTAAGATTAACACGTATATGTGGCCTGTCTAGATAACACAAGCATATGTTGCCAGGCTAAGATACACAAGTATATGTCGCCTGGCTTTGAATAAAACTATTATATGTTGCTGAGATAAGAAACACAGTATATGTGGCCTGACTAAGAAACACAAGTATATGTTTGCCGTGCTAAGATAACAACAATGTATATGTTACCTGGCTAAGATAAAAACTATTATTGTTGCCTGATAAAATAAACACAAGTATATGTTGCCTGGCTAGATAACACAAGTATATGTTGCCTGGCTAAGATCAACACAAGTATATGCTTACTGGCTAAGCTAACAAAAGTATATGTTGCCTAACTAAGATAACACAAGTATATGTTGCCTGGCTAAGATAACACAAGTATATGTTGCCTGGCTAAGATAACACAAGTATATGTTGCCTGGCTAAGATAACACAAGTATATGTTGCCTGGCTATGATAACGCGTATATGGTGCTGGGCTAAGATAAACCAATTATATGTCTGTGGCTAAGATAACCACAAGTATATGTTGCCTGGCTAAGATAACACAAGTATATGTTGCCTGGCTAAGATAACACAAGTATATGTTGCTAGGTTAAGATAATAAAAGTATGTGTTATTCTGCTGAGATAACACAAGTATATATTGCCTGGCTAAGATAACACAAGTATATGTTGCCTGGCTAAGATAACACGTATATATTGCTGGCTAAGATAACAACAATTATAGGTTGCCCTTGCTAGAATAACACAAGTATATGTTGCCTGACTATGATAACACAAGTATATGTTGCCTGGCTAAGATTAACACAAGTAAATGTCTTGCCTGGCTAAGATAACAAAAGATAGTTTGCCTGGCTAATATAAACTACAAGTATTGTTGCCTGGCTAAGATAAAAACTCTTATATGTTGATGGCTAAGCGTAACACAATTATGTTGCCTGCCTTAGAATACACAAGTATAAGTTGCTTGCTAAGATAAACAAGTTTATGTTGCCTGGCTAAGTAACAAAAGTATATGTTGCCTGGTAATATAACACAAGTATATGTTGCCTATGACAAAGATAACACAAGTATATGTTGCCTGGCTAAGATAAACACAAGTATATGTTGCCTGGCTAAGATAACAAAAGTATATGTTTGCCTGGCTAACTATAACACAAGTATGGTTGCCTGGGCTAAGATAAAAACTATTATTGTTGCCTGGCTAAGATAAAAATATGATATGTCTTGCCTGGCCAAGATACACATGTATATGTTGCCTGAATAAGATGACACAAATATATGTTGTTGGCTAAGATAACACAAGTATATGTTGCCTGACTAAGATAACACAAGTTTTATGTTGCCTGGGCTAAAGATAACAACAAGTATATGTTGCCTGGCTAACATAACACCAAGTATATGTTTCCTAAGTACACGTATATGTTGCCTGTCTAAGATAACACAAGCCTATGTTGCTGCTTAAGTTAACACAAGTATTGTTGCTGCTATGTTAATACTATTATTATGTTGCCTGAGTAAGACAATACAATTATATGTTGCCTGACTAGATTAACACAAGTATTGATTGTGTCCTAAGATAACACAAGTTTATGTTTCTGGCTAAGATAAAGTATTATATGTTGCCTGACCTAAATAACACCAAGTAATATGTTGCCTGGCTAAAGATAACACAAGTTATGTTGCTGGACTAAGATAACACAAGTATATGTTACTTGGCTAAGCTAACAAAAGTATATGTTGCCTAACTAAGATAACACAAGTATATGTTGCCTGGCTAAGATAACACAAGTATATGTTGCCTGGCTAAGATAACACAAGTATATGTTTGCTGGCTAGATAACACAAGTATATGTTTGGCCTGGCTAAGATAACACGTATATGTTGACTGGCTACTAAGATACACCAATTATATGTTGCCTGGCTAAGATAACACAAGTATATGTTGCCTGGCTAAGATAACACAAGTATATGTTGCCTGGCTAAGATAACACAAGTATATGTTGCTAGGTTAAGATAATAAAAGTATGTGTTATTCTGCTAAGATAACACAATTATATATTTGCCTGGTAAGATGACACAAGTATATTGTTGGCCTGGCTAGATAACAGTATATGTTGCCTGGCTAAGATTAACACAATTATATGTTGCCTGGCTAAGTAAACCAAGTATATGTTGCCTGGCAAGTTTAACACAAGTATATGTTGCCTGGCTAAGATAAAAAAGTATGTTATCGCAAAAGATAATACAAGTATATGTTACTTCTGCTAAGATAACACAAGTATATATTGCTGCTAGATAACACATGTATATATTGCACTGGCCTAAGATAAACAAGTATTTGTTGCACTGACTAGATAACAAAGTATATGTTGCCTGGCTAAGATAACACAAGGAGTATATTGTTGCCTGGCTAAGATAACACAAGTATATGTTGTCTGGGTTAAGATAATACAAGTATATGTTGCCTTGGCGGGGGGGTCTAAGATAAAAAACTATTATTGTTGTTGGCTAAGATTACACAAGTATATGTTGCCTGACTAAGATGACACAAGTATATGTTGCCTGGCTAAGATAACACAAGTATATGTTGCCTGACTAAGATAACACAAGTATATGTTGCCTGGCTAAGATAAAACTATTATATGTTCCCTGGCTAAGGTAACACAAGTATATGTTGCCTGGCTAACGATAACCAAGTATAGGTTATTTCGGTAGATTTAGCACAAGTATATGTTACTCGGCTAAGATAACACAAGTATATGTTACTCGTCTAAGATAACACAAGCATATGTTGCCTGGCTAAGATAACACGAGTATATGTTACTTGGCTAAGATAAAACTAGTATATGTTGCCTGTCTAAGATAACACGTATATGTTGCCTAGGTAAGATATACACAAGTATATGTGCCTGGCTAAGATAACACAAGTATTTGTTGCCTGGCTAAGATAACGCAAGTATATGTTACTTGACTAAGATAACACAAGTAAATGTTGCTTGGCTAAGATAACACAAGTATATTTGCCTGGTAAGTAACACAAGTAATGTTGCCTGGCTAAGATAACACAGTATTTGTTGCCTGGCTAGATAACAAAAGTATTTTTATGTTGCCTGGCTAAGATAACACAAGTGTATGTTGCCTGGGAAGATAACACAAGTATATGTTGCTGGTTAAGATAATACACGTATGTGTTATTTTGCTAAGATAACACAAGTATATATTGCTGGCTAAGATAACAAAGTTTTGTTGCCTGGCTAAGATAACACGTATATGTTGCCTTGTAAGACCCCCCCCGACACTGTTGCCTGGCTAGATAACACAAAGTAATGTTGCCTGTCTAAGATAACACAAGTATTATGTTTGCCTGGCTAGATAACCAAGTTATGTTACTCGGCTAAGATAATACAAGTATATGTTACTCTGCTTCAGATAACACAAGGTATATCTTGCCTGGATAAGATAAAACACTAGTATATGTTGCCTGGCTAAGATAACACAATAATGTTGCCTGATAAGATAAAACAAGTATATGTTGCCTGGTCTAAGATACACAAGTATATGTTTGCCTGGTAAGATAACACAAGTATATGTTAGTCTGGTTAAGATAATACAAGTATATGTTGCCTGGCTAAGATAAAACTATTATATGTTGCCTGGCTAAGATAACACAAGTATATGTTGCCTGGCTAAGATAACACAAGTATATGTAGTCTGGTTGCGATAATACAAGTATATGTTGCCTAGCTAAGATAAAACTTTATATGTTGCCTGGCTAAGATAACACAAGTATATGTTGCTTGATAAGATGTACACAAGTATTAGTTGCCTGGCTAAGATAACACAAGTATATGTTGCCTGACTAAGATAACACAAGTATATGTTGCCTGGCTAAGATAAAACTATTATATGTTGCCTGGCTAAGGTAACACAAGTATATGTTGCCTGGCTAAGATAACACAAGTATATGTTGCCTGACTAAGATAACACAAGTATATGTTACTCGGCTAAGATAACACAAGAATATGTTACTCGGCTAAGATAGCACAAGCATATGTTACTCGGCTAAGATTTACACAATTATATTGTTATCGGCTAGATACACAAGTATATGTTGCCTGGCTAAGATAACACGAGTATATGTTACTTGGCTAAGATAAAACTAGTATATGTTGCCTGTCTAAGATAACACGTATATGTTGCCTAGGTAAGATAACACAAGTATATGTTGCCTGTCTAAGATAACACAAGTATATGTTGCCTGGCTAAGATAACACAAGTATATGTTGCCTGGCTAAGATAACACAAGTATATGTTACTTGGCTAAGATAACACAAGTATATGTTACTTGGCTAAGATAACACAAGTATATGTTACTTGGCTAAGATAACACATGTATATGTTAATGGCTAAGATAACACAGTATTGTTGCCTGGCTAAGATAGCACAAGTAATATGTTACTTGGCTAAGATAACACAAGTATATGTTACATGGCTAAGATAACACAAGTATATGTTGCCTGGCTAAGATAACACAAGTATATGTTGCCTGGCTAAGATAAAACACAAGTATATGTTGCTGGCTAAGATAAACACAATTATATGTTGGCCTGGCTAAGATAAAACAAGTGTAGGTTGCCTGGATAAGATAACAAAGTATATGTTGCTGGTTAAGATAATACAAGTATTTGTTTATTCTGCCTAAGAATAGAACACAAGTATATATTGCTGGCAAAGATAACACTAGTATATGTTGCCGGCTAAGATATACACAAGTATATGTTGCCTTGGCTAAGTAGAACACTGACACAAGTATATGTTGCCTGGTAAGATAACACAAATATATGGTTTGCCTTCTAGATAACCAACAAGTATGTTCCTAGGCAAAGATATTACAAGTATATGTTACTCTGCTAGATATCACAAGTATATATCTGCCTGGCTAAGCTAACAAAGTATATGTTTCCGGCAAGATAACACGTATATGTGCCTGGCTAGATAACACAAGTATATGTTGCCTGGCTAAGATAACACAAATATATGTTGCCTGGCTAAGATGACACAAGTATATGTTGCCTGGCTAAGATAACACAAGTATATGTTTCCTGACTAAGTAACAAATGTATATGTTGCTTGGTCTAAAATAACACAAGTCTATGTTGCCTGGCTAAGATAACACAAGTATATGTTGCCTGACTAAGATAACACAAGTATATGTTACTCGGCTAAGATAACACAAGTATATGTTATTCGGCTAAGATAGCACAAGTATATGTTACTCGGCTAAGATAACACAAGTATATGTTACTCGGCTAGATAAACACAAGTATATGTTGCCTGCAAAGATAACACGAGTGTATGATACTTGGCTAAGTTAAAAATCTAGTATATGTTGCCTGTCTAAGATAAACAATACACCCCAAGGTGCATGGTATGATTAACGCAAGTATATGTTACTTTGACTAAGATAAACACAAGTGTATTGCTTGGCTAAGATACACAAGTATATGTTGCCTGGCTAAGATAACACAAGTATATGTTGCCTGGCTAAGATAACACAAAAAGTATATGTTACTTGGGTCTTAGATAACACAAGTATATGTTACTTGGCTGAAGATTAACACAAGTATTATGGTTACTACGGCTAAGATAACCAAGTAGATGTTGCCTTGGTAAGATAAAACTAGTATATGTTGCCTGGCTAGATAACACAAGTATATGTGCCTTGGCTAAGATAACCACTAGTATATGTTGCCTGGCTAAGATAACACAAGTATATGTTGCATGTCTAAGATAACACAAGTAATTTGTTTGTGGCTAGATAAAGGCAAGAATATGTTACTGAACTAAGATAACACAAAGTATATATTTTTTTTACTTGGCTTAGATAACAAAGTATATGTTTGCCTGGCTAAGATAACACAAGTATATGTTGCCTGGCTAAGGAATACTCAAGTATATGTTACTTGGCAAAGATAACCACAAGTATATGTTACAAAAATCGGCTAAGATAAACACAAGTATATGTTGCCTGGCTAGATAAAACTAGTATATGTTGCCTGGTCTAAAGGTACACAAAGTATTGTGCCTGGGCTAAGTTACAATAGCTATCTGTTGCCTGGCAAGATAACACATGTATCATGTTGCCTGGCTAAGATAAAACTTAGTATATGTTGCCTGGCTAAGATAACACAAGTATATGTTGCTGGTAGATAAAGACTAGTATAGGTTTCCTGGCTAGATAAAACAAGTATTATTACTCGGCTAGATTAACACATGTATATGTTACTCGGCTAAGATAGTCAAGTCTTATGTTACTCGGCTAAGATAACAAAGTATATGTTACTCGGCCATAAGATAACACAAGTATATGTTGCCTGGCTAAGATTAACAGAGTGTATGGGGTTTTTTTTTTACTTGGCTAAGATAAAAACTAGTATATGTTGCTGTCTAGATAAACACGTATATCGTTGCCTATGTAGGATAACAACAAGATATGTTGCCTGGCTAGATAAACACAAGTATATGTTGCTGGCTAAGATAACGCAGTATATGTTACTTGGGATAACTAAGATAACCAACAAGTATTGTTGCTTGGCTAAGATAGACACAAAGTATATGTAGCCTGGCTAGATAACACAAGTATATGTTGCTGGCTAAGATAACCCAAGTATATGTTACTTGCTAAGATAACACAAGTATATGTTTACTCGGCCTAACACTAACACATGTATATGTTACATGGCTAAAGAATACACAAGTTATGTTACTTGGCTAAGATAACACAAGTATATGTTACTTGGCTAAGATAACACAAGTATATGTTACTTGGCTAAGATAGCACAAGTATATATTGCCTGGCTAAGATAACACAAGTATATGTTACTTGGCTAAGATAACACAAGTATATGTTAATCGGCTAAAGATAAACACAAGTGTATGTTGCTGGCTAAGATAACACAAGTTATATGTTGCCTGGCTAAGATAAGACAAGTATATGATGCTGGCTAAGATAACACAAGTATATGTTTGCTGGCCTAAAGATACACAGTGTATGTTGCGTGGCTAAGATAACACAAGTATATGTTGCCTGGTTAAGATAATACAAGTATTTGTTATTCTGCTAAGATAACACAAGTATATATTGTCTGGCTAAGATAACACAAGTATATGTTGCATGGCTCAGACAACACGTATATGTTGCCTGGCTAAGTTAACACAAGTATATGTTGACTTGGCTAAAGGACATAACACAAGTATATGTTGCTTGGCTAAGATATCTCAAGTGTAGTTGCCTGGCTAAGATAACCACAAGTATGTTAACCTTTCCCGGGGTTAAAACAGAATACAAGTATATGTTACTTTGATAAGATTAACACAAGTATATATTGCCGGGCCTAAGATAACAAAGGTATATGTTTCCTGGCTAAACTAAAACACGTTTATGTTGCCTGGCTAGATAACACAAGTATATGTTGCTGGCAAAGATAACACAAGTATTTGTTGCTGGTATGATGACACAAGTATATGTTGCCTGGTTAAGATACACAAGTTATATGTTGCCTGACTAAGATAACACAAGTATATGTTGCCTGGACTAAGATAACACAAGTAATTTTGGGGGGGGGTTATTTTTGGGGCCTGGCTAAGATAACAAAAGCAAACTATATGTTGCCTGACTAAAGAATTAACACAAGTATATGTTGCTGGGTAAGATAACACAAGTATATGTGCCTGATAAAGATAACACAAGTATATGTTGCTGGCTAAGATAAAACACAAAGTATATGTTGCCTGGACCAAAGATAAAAAGTATATGTTGCTGACTAAGTGACACAAGTATATGTTGCTTGGCTAAGTAACACAGTATATGTTGCCTGACTAAGATAATACAAGTATTATGTTGCCTGCTAAGACAACACAAGTATTGCTGCCTGGCTAACATAACACATGTATTGTTTCTAAGTTAAACACGATATATGTGCCTGTCTAAGATAACACAAGCATATGTGCCTGGCCTAAGATAACACAAGTATATGTTTGGCCTGGCTAAATAACAAAAGTATATGTTGCTGACTAAGATAACACAAGTATATGTTCCTGGCTAAGGATACACAAGTATATGTTGCCTGACTAGTTAACACAAAGTATAGTTGCCTGGCCTAAGATAACCACAAGTATAGTTGCCTGGCAAAGCTAACACAAGTATATGTGCACTGACTAAGATGACACAAGTATATGTTGCTTGGCTAAGATAAACACAAGATATGTTGCTGACTAAGATAACACCAAGTATATGTTGCTGGCTAAGATAACACAAGTATATGTTGCCTGGCTTAATACACACAAGTATTATGTTACCTAAGATAACACGTATTGGTTGCCTTGTCTAAGATAAACACAAGTATATGTTGCCTGGCTAAGATAACACAAGTATATGTTGTCCTAGGCTATGATAAAAAACTATTATATGTTGCCTGAGTTAAGTTAAACACAAGTATATGTTGCCTGACTAAGTTACACAAGTTTATGTATGCCTGGCTAAGATTAACACAAGTATATGTTTCTGGCTATAGATAAAATATTATATGTTGCCTGACTAATATAACACAAGCATATGTTGCTGGGCTAGAAACATCAAGTATATGTTGCCTTGGCTAAGATAAAACAAGTATATGTTACTTGGCTAAGCTAACCCCCCAAAAGTATATGTTGACCTAAACTAAGATAACACGCACGTTTATGTTGCCTGGCTAAGATAACACAAATATATGTGCCTGGCTAAGATAACATCACAGTATATGTTGCTGGCTAAGATAAACCCAAGTATATGTTGCCCTGGATAAGATAAACGCGTATATGTTGCTGGCCTAAGAATAAAACAATTATTATGTTGCCCTGGCTAATGATAACACAAGGTATATGTTGCCTGGCTGCTAAGATAACACAAGTATTTGTTGTGGCTAAGATAACACAAGTATAATGTTGCTAGGTTTAAGATAATAAAAGTATGTGTTATTCTGATGAGATAACTCGTATATATTTGCCGGGCTAAGATAACACAAGTATATGTTGCCTGGGTCTAAGATAAACGTATTAATGCCTGGCTAAGATAACACAATTAATATGTTGCCTGCTAAGATAACACAAGTATATGTTGCCTTGACTAAGATACAACAAGTTATATGTTGCCAGGTAAGATATCACAAGTATATGTTTGCTGGCTAAGATAAAAAAGTAATATGTTGCCTGGCTAATATAACACAAGTATTGTTGCCTGGCTAGATAAAAACTATTATATGTTTGCCTGGCTAGGTAACACAAGTATATGTTGCCTGATAAGATGACACAAGTATATTTGCTTGGCCTAAGATAACACAAGTATATGTTGCCTGGGCTAAGATAACAAAGTATATGTTGCCCTGGCTAATATAACACAAAGTATATGTTGCTGACTAAGATAAACACAAGTATATGTTGCCTGGCTAAGATACACAAGTATATGTTGCCTGGATAAGATACAAAGTATATGTTGTCTGGCCTAATATAACACACGTATATGTGCCTGGCTAAGATAAACTATTTTATGTTGCCTGGCTAAGATAAAACTATTTATATGTTGCCTGGCAAAGATAACACAAGTATATGTTGCCTGACTAGATGACACATGTATATGTTGCTTGGCTTAAGTTAACCACAGTATTGTTGCCTGACTAAGAAACACAAGGATATGTTGCCTGTGCTAAGATAACACAAGTATATGTTGCTGGCTAACAATAACACAAGTATATGTTACCTAAGATACCCTACACTGAAGTGACCACGATAACACAAGCATATTGTTGCCTGGCTAAGACTAACAAAAGTATATGCTTGCCTGGCTATGATAAAAACTATTATATGTTGCCTGGAGTAAGATAATACAAGTATATGTTGCCTGACTAAGATAAACACAAGTATATGTTGCCTGGGCTAAGATATCAACAGGTATATGTTTCCTGGTAAGATAAAAGTATTATATGTTGCCTGACTAAAATAAACACAAGTATCTGTTGCATGGCTAAGATAACACAAGTCTATGTGCCTGGCTAAGATAACAAAAGTATTGTTACTTGGCTAAGCTAACAAAAAGTATTATGTTGCCTACAAGATACACAAGTATATGTTGCCTGGCTAGATAACACAAGTTTTTGTTGCCTGGCTAAGATAACCACAAGTATTATGTTGCCTCTGGCTAAGATAACTCAAAGTATATGTGCCTGGCTAAGATAACACGTATATGTTGCCTGGCTAAGTTAAACACATTATATGTTGCCTGGGCTAGATAACACCAAGTATATGTTGCCTGGCTAATGATACACAAGTTATATGTTGCCTGGCTAAGATTACACAAGTATATGTTTGCTAGGTAAGATAATAAAGTATGTGTTATTATGCTAAGAAAAACAAGTATATATTCCCTGGCTAAGATAAACAGTATATGTTGCCTGGGCTAAGATAAACGTATATGTTGCCTGGCTAAGATAACACAATTTTATGTTGCAGGGCTAAGATAACACTAAGTATTGTTGCCTGGCTAAGATAACACAAGTATATGTGCCTGGGCTAAGATAACACAAGTATGTTACTCGGCAAGATAATATAAGTATATGTTTCTCTGCTAGATATACACATGTATATATTGCTGGCTAAGAATAACACAAGTATATATTGCTGGCTTAGATAACACTAGGTATATGTTGCCTGACCTAAGATAACACCAAAAGTATATGTTGCCTGGCTAAGATAAACACATGTATTTGTTGCCTGCCTAAGATAACACAAGTATATGTTGTCTGTTTAAGATAATACAGTTTATGTTGTTCCTGGCTAAGATCAAACTTATTATATTGTTGCCTGGCTAAGATTACTCAAGTATAGTTGCCAGACTAAGATGACACAAGTATATGTTGCTGGCCTAAGATAAAACAAGTATATGTTTGCCTGACTAAGATAAACACAAGTATTTGTTGCCTGGCTAAGATAAAACTATTATTTGTTTTTTTTTTTTTTTTTTCCTGGATAAGGTAACCACAAGTTGTATATGTTGCCTGGCTAGATAACAAAGTATATGTATTCGGCTAGATTGCACAAGTATATGTTACCGGCTTAAGGATAACACAAGTATATGTTACTCGTCTAAGATAACACACGCTATGGTTGCCTGGCATATAGATTAACACGAGTTTATGTTACTTGGCTAAGATAAAACTAGTATATTCGTTTGCCTGTCTAGATAACACGTATATGTTGCCTAGGTAAGATAACACAAGTTATGATTGCCTGGAGAAGATAAACACAAGTACTTTGTTGCCTGGCTAAGATAACGCAAGTATATGTTACTTGACTAAGAAGATAACACAAGTAAATGTTGCTTGGCTAGATAAACACAAGTATATCTTGCCTGGCTAAGGTAACACAAGTATATGTTGCGACCTGGCTAAGTAACACAGTATATGTTATTGGCTAAGTTAACACAGTATATGTTACTTGGCTAAGATAAAACAAGTATATGGTTCGTAGGTCTAAGATAAAACAAGTTACATGTTACATGGCTAAGATTAACCAAGTATATGTTGCCTGGCAGGATCAACACAAGTATATGTTTACTGGCTAGATCAACAAAAGTATATGTTACTCGCTAGATAACACAAGTATATGTTGCCTGGCTGAGATAACAACAAGCATATGGTGCATGGCTTAAGATACACACAAGCATATGTGCCTGGTTTTAAGATAATAAAGTATTTGTTTTCTGCTAGATAACACAAGTATATATTACCTGGCTATGATTAACAAAAGTATATGTTGCCTGGCTAAGATAACACATATATGTTGCCTGCTAAGATAACACAAGGTATATGTTGCATGGCTAAGCTAACACAAGTATATGTTGCCTGGCCTAAGATTAAACACAAGTATTATGTGCCTGGGACTAAGGATAACACAAGTATGTTACTCGGCTAAGAGAATACAAGTATATGTTACTTGCTAAGATAGCTCAGTATATATGCATGGCTAAGATAACACAATTATATGTTTCCTGGTCATATAACACGTATATGTTGCCTGGCTAAGATAACACAAGTATATGTTGCATGGCTAGATAACACAAGTATATGTGCCTGACTAAGATGACACAAGGTTATGTTGCTGGCTTTGATAACACAAGTATATGTTGGCCTGACTAGATAACACAAGTTTTGTTGCCCGGCTAAAATAACACAAGTATATGTTGCTGGCTTAGATAACACAAGTATATGTTGCATGGCTCTAAGATTAACACAAGTATATGTTGCATGGCTAGGATTAAAACTATTATATGTTGCCTGGCTAAGGTAACACAAGTTTATGTGCACTGGCCTTAAGATAACACATTGTATATGTTGCTGACTAAGATGACACAAGTATATGTGCTTGGCTAAGATAACACAAGTATATGTGTCCTGACTAGTAACACAGTGTATGTTGCCCTGGCTAAGATAAACACAAGTTATATGTTGCATGGCTAAAATAACACAAGTATATGTTACCTAAGATAACACGTATATGTTGCCTGTCTAAGATAACACAAGTATATGTTGCCTGGCTAATATAACACAAGTATTAGTGCCTGGCTAAGATAACACTATTATATGTTGCACTGAGTAAGATAACACAAGTATATGTTGCTGTATAGATAACACAAGTATATGTTGCCTGGCCTAAGATAAACACAAGTATATGTTTGCCTGGGCTAAGAAAAAACTATTATATGTTGGCTGACTAAAATAAACACAAGTATTATGTTGCCTGGCTAAGATATCACAACGTATATGTTGCTGGCTAAGATAACACAAGTATATGTTACTTGGCTAGCTAACAAAAGTATATGTTGCCTGGCTAAGATATGCACATGTATGTTGACTAACTAAAGATATACACCAAGTATATGTTGCCTGGCTAGATAACAAAGTATTGTTGTTGGCCTAAGATAACACAAGTATAGTTGCCTGGCTAAAGATAACACAGTAATGATGCCTGGCTAAGATAACACAAGTGTATGTTGCCTGCTAAGAAAACACAAGTATATGTTGGGCCTGGTTGAGATAATTCAAGTTGTGTTATTCTGCTAGATAACACAAAGTATATATTGCATAACTAAGATAACACAAGTATATGTTGGCTGGCTAGATAACTGTATAAGTTGCCCTGGTTAGATAAACACAAGTATATGTTGCCTGGCTAAGATAACACAAGTATATGTTGCTTGGCTAAGGATAAGCAAAAGTTATGTTGCCTGTCTAGATAACACAAGTATGGTACTCGGCTAAGATAATACAAGTATATGTTTACTCTGCTAAGATAACACAAAGGTTTATATTGCTTGCTAAGATTCACACAAGTATATGTTGCTGGCTAAGATAACACAAGTATATGATTGCTGACTAAGTAACACAGTATATGTTGCCTGGCTAAGATAACACAAGTATAGTTGCCTGGCTAAGTTAATCACAAAGTATTTGATTCTGGTTAGAGAATACAAGTATAGTTGCCTGGCTAAGTTAAACATATTATATGTTGCCTGGCTAAAGATAACACAAGTATAGTTGCCTGACTAAGATGACACAAGTATATGTTGCCTGGCTCTAGATATCACAAGTATATGTTGCTGACTAAGATAACAAAGTATATGTTGCCTGGACCTAAGATAAAACTATTTTAGGTTGCTGGCTAAGGTACCAAAGTATATGTATGCGTGGCTAAGATAACGCATGTTAGGTTGCCTGACTAAGGATAACACATGGTATATGTTACTGGTAAGATAACACAAGAATATGTTACTCGGCTAAGATAGCACAAGCATATGTTACTCGGCTAAGATAACACAAGTATATTTACTAGGCTAAGATATAACCGAGTATATGTACTTGGGCTAAGTAAACTAGTATATGTGCTGTCTAAGATAACAGTAATATGTTGCCTAGGAAAAGATAACACATGTATATGTTGCATGTCTACAGATAAAACACAAGTATATGTTGCCTGGCTAAGATAACACAAGTATATGTTGCTTGCTAAGTTAACACAAGTAAATGTGACTTGGCTAAGCCGTAAAACCCCCCCCCCCCCCCCCCATTAAACTCTAAAAAAAGATAACCACAAGTATATGTTACTTGGCTAAGATAACACATAGTATATGTTATTGGCTAAGATAACACAAGTATATGTTGCTGGCTAAGATAACACAAAGTATATGTTACTTGGCTAAGATTACACAAGTATATGTTACAATGCTAAGATACACAAGTATATGTGCCTGGCTAAGATAACACACGTATATGTTGCTGGCTACGATAACACCAAGTATATGTATTGCCTGGCGAAGATAACACAAAGTATTGTGTTGACTGGTAAGATAACACAAGTGTATGTTGCCTGCTAGAAGAACACAAGTATTATGTTGCCTGGTGATATAATACAAGTATTTGTTATTCTGCTAAGATATACACAAGTTTATATTGCTGCTAAGATTAACACAAGTATATGTTGCCTGGCTAAGATAACACGTATATGTTGCTGGCTAAGATAACACAAGTTATGTTGCTGGCTAAGATAACACAAGTATTGTTGCCTGGCTAAGATAACACAAGTATATGTTGCCTTTCTAAGATAACAAAAGTATGTTCCTCGGCTAAGATAATACAGTATATGTTACTCTGCTAAGATAACAAAGCTATCTATTGCCTGGCTAAAGATAAAACACAAGTGGTAGGTTTTCTACGCTAAGATAACAGTATATGTTGCCTGGCAAGATAAACACAAGTATTTGTTTGCCTGGCTAAGGATAACACAAGTATATGGCCTGGCTAAGAGACACAAGTTACTATGTTGCCTGGCTAAGATAACACAAGTATTTATATCCTGACTAAGATAACTCAAGTATATGTTGCCGGTAAGATAACACAAGTATTGTTGGCCTGGCTAAGATAACCAGTATATGTTGGTGGCTAAGATAACACAAGTATTATGTTGCCTGGTAAGATAAAACTATTATATGTTGCTGGCCTAAGGTTAACACAAGTATATGTTGCTGGCAAGATAACACAAGTATATGTTGCCTGACAAAGATGACACACGTATATGTTGCTTGGCTAAGATAAACACAAGTATTGTTGCCTGACTAGATAACACAAGTATTGTTGCCTGGCTAAGATAACCAAAGTATATGTTGCCTGGCTAAGATAACACAAGTATATGTTGCTGGCCTAAGATTAAAACTATTATGTTGCCTGGCTAAGGTAACACAAGTATTTGTTGCCTGGCAAAGATAACACAGTATATGTTGCCTGACTAAGATGACACAAGGTATATGTTGCTTTGCCTAAGATAACACAAGTATATGTTGCCTGGCTAAGTTACACAAGGATATGTTGCCTGGCTAAGATAACACAAGTATATGTTGCCTGGCTAAGGATAACACAAGTATATTTTGCTGGCTAGATAACACAAGTATATGTTGCAGGCTAAGATAACAAATGTATATGTTGCCTGCTAAGATAACACAAGGGTTATGTTGCCTGGCTAAGATAACACCAAGTATTGTGGCCTGGTTAAGTTAATACAAGGTATGTGTTTTTCTGCTAGATAAACACAAGTATATATTGCCTGGCTAAGATATACACAGTTTATGTTGACTGGCTAAGATAAAACGTATATGTTGCCTGCTAAGATAACACCAAGTATATGTTGCCTGGCTAAGATAACACAAGTATAAAATGTTGCCTGGCCTGATAACACAAAGTAATATGTTGCCTGCTAAGTTAACACAAGGTATGTTACTGGCTAGATAATACAAGTATATGATACTTGGGCTATGATAAACATAAGTATATTTGCCTGGCTGAGAAACACAAGTATATGTTGCTTGGCTAAGATAACACAAGTAGATGGTTGTGACTACGTTTAACAAGTATACGTTGCCGGGCTATAAAGATACACAAGTATATGTTGCCTGGCTAAGATAACACATAGTATATGTTTTCTGGTTAAGTAATACAAGTATTTGTTGCCTGGCTATGGGATAAAACTATTATATGTTGCTGGCTAAGATACCACAAGTATATGTTGCCTGACTAGATGACACTAGATATATTGCCTGGCTAAGATAACACAAGTATATGTTGCCTGACTAAGATAACACAAGTATATGTTGCCTGGCTAAGATAAAACTATTATATGTTGCCTGGCTAAGGTAACACAAGTATATGTTGCCTGGCTAAGATAACACAAGTATATGTTGCCTGACTAAGATAACACAAGTATATGTTACTCGGCTAAGATAACACAAGTATATGTTACTCGGCTAAGATAGCACAAGTATATGTTACTCGGCTAAGATAACACAAGTATATGTTACTCGGCTAAGATAACACAAGTATATGTTGCCTGGCTAAGATAACACGAGAATATGTTTGTTGGCTAAGATAAAACTAGTATATGTTGCCTGTCTAAGATAACACGTATATGTTGCCTAGGTAAGATAACACAAGTATATGTTGCCTGGCTAAGATAACACAAGTATATGTTGCCTGGCTAAGATAAAACAAGTATATGTTGCCTGGCTCAAGATAACAAGTATATGTTACTGCTAAGATAACACGTATATGTTACTTTGCTAAGATAACAAGTATATATGTTACCTGGCTAAGATAACGCAAGTATATGTTACTTGACTAAGATAACACTAGTATATGTTGCTTGGCTAAGATAACACAAGTATATGTTGCCTGGCTAAGATAACACAAGTATATGTTGCCTGGCTAAGATAACACAAGTATATGTTACCTTGGTAAGATAAACACCAGTATATGTTACGTGCCTAAGATAAACACAAGTATATGTTACATGCTAAGATAACACAAGTAAATGTACTTGGCTAGATAACACAAGTATATGTTGCCTGGTTAAGATAAACACAGGTATATGTTACTTGGCTAAAGATAACACAGGTATATGTTATCGAGCTAAGATAATCAAGTATATGTTACTCTGCTAGCTAACACAAGTATATGTTGCTGGCTAAAGATAACTCAAGTATATGTTGCCTGGCTAAGATACACAATTATATGTTTTGCCTGGCTAAGATAAAAACACTAGTGTATGTTTGCTGGTTAAAATAATACAAGTATTTGTTTACTGCTAAGATAACACCCACAAAGTATATATTGCCTGCTAAGGATAACACAGGTATATGTTGCTGGTAAGATAACACGTATATGTTGCATGGCCTAAGTAAAACCATGTATAGGTTGCCTTTGGCTAAGGTAAAACACAAGTATATGTTGCCTGGCATAAGATAACACAAGTATATGTTGCCTTTTTAAGATAATACAAGTATGTTGTTTTATTCTGCTAAGATAACACAAGTATATATTGCCTGGCTTAAGATTAACACAAGTCATATGTTGCTGGCTAAGATATCACGTAATAGTTGCCTGGCTAGATCAACCAAGTATTATGTTGCCTGGCTAGAAAACACAAGTATATGTTGCATGGCTAAGATAACACAAGTATATGTTGCTGGCTAGATAACACAAGTATGTTATCGGCTAAGATAATACTAGTATATGATACCTGCTAAGAGTAACAAAGTAATATATTGGCCTGGCTCCAAGATAACACAAGTATATGTTGCCTGGGCTAAGATAACACAAGTATATGTTGCGTGACTAGATAACCATGTTTATGTTGCCTGGGCTAAAGATAACACAAGTATATGTTGCCTGGCTAACGATAAACACATGTATTATTGTTTGCCTGGTAAGATACACAGTATATGTTGTCTGGTTAAGATAAAAAAAGTATATCGTTGCCTGACTAAGATAAGCTATTATATGTTGCCTGGCTAAGATAACACATGTTATATGTTGCCTGACTAAGATGACACAAGTATATGTTGCCTGGCTAAGGATCACACAAGTATATGTTGCCTGACTAAGAGCAACAAGTATATGTTGCCTGGCTAAGATAAAACTATTATATGTTGCTGGATCTAAGGTAACACAAGTATATGTTGCCTGGTAAGATAACACAAGTATAGTTGCCTGACTAAGATTAAACAAGTATATGTTACTGACTAAGATAACACAAGTATATGTTTTACTCGGTAGATGCACAGGTATATGTTACTCGGCTAAGATAACACTAGTATATGCTTATGCTTAGATAACTCAAGGATATTTGCATGGCTAAGATAACACGAGAATATGTTGTTGGCTAGATAAAACTAGTATTCTGTTGCCTGTCTAGTTAACCACCGTATATGTTGCCTATGTAAGATAAACACAAGTATATGTTGCTGGCTAAGATAACACAAGTATATGTTGCCTGGCTAAGATAACGCAAGTATATGTATTGGACTAAGGGATTAAAACTAGTATATGTGGCTTGGCTAGATAACAACAAGTATATGTTGCCTGGTAAGATAACACACGTATATGTTGCCTGGCTAAGATAACACAACCATATGTTACTTGGCTAAGATAACACAAGGTATATGTTACTTGGCACTTAAGATATGACCAAATATAGTTACTTGGCTAAGATAAAACAAGTTTATATTGTTACTTGGCTAAGATAACACAAGTATATGTTGCCTGGCTATGATTAAACAAAGTATATGTTACTTGGTACTAAGATAACACAAGTTATGTACTCGGCTAGGATAAAAACACAAGTAAATGTTGCCTGGCCTAGGATAACACAAATATCTGTTGCTGGAACAGATAACACAAGTATATGTTGCATGCTTAAGATAACACAAGTATATGTTGCCTGGCTAAGATAACACAAGTGTATGTTGCCTGGCTAAGATAACACAAGCTATATGTTGCCTGGTTTAAGATAATACAAGTATGTGTTATTCTGCTAAGATAACACAAGTATATATTGCATGGCTAAGATAACACAAGTATATGTTGCCTGGCTAAGATAACACGTATATGTTGCCTGGCTAAGATTAACGTATATGTTGCCTGGCTAAGTAAACACAAGTATGTGTTGCCTGGCTAAGATAACACAAGTATATGTTGCTGGCTAGAAAACAACAAGCATATGTTGCCTGCTAAGATAACACAATCTATGTTGCCTGGCTAAGATAACAAAGTATTTGTTGCCTGCTAAGATGGACACAAGTATATGTTGCTGGCTAGATAACACAAGTATATGTTTCCTGACTAAGATACACAAGCATCTGTTTGCCTGGCTCTATGATAACACAAGATATGTTGCCTGGCTAAAGATAACCACAAGTATATGTTTTGGTTAAGATGAATTACAAGTAGTATATGTTGCCTGGCTAAGATTAAACTTTTATATTGTTGCCTGGCTAAGATAACACAAGTAAAGTTGCCTGGGCTAAGATCACCCATGTATATGTTGCCTGGCTAGATAAACACAGTATCTGTTGCTGACTAAGATAACAAAGTATATGTTGATGGCTAGATAAAACTATTATATGTTCCCTGGCTAAGGTAACACAAGTATATGTTGCCTGGCTAAGATAACACAAGTATATGTTATTCGGCTAAGATAGCACAAGTATATGTTACTCGGCTAAGATAACACAAGTATATGTTACTCGTCTAAGATAACACAAGCATATGTTGCCTGGCTAAGATAACACGAGTATATGTTACTTGGCTAAGATAAAACTAGTATATGTTGCCTGTCTAAGATAACACGTATATGTTGCCTAGGTAAGATAACACAAGTATATGTTGCCTGGCTAAGATAACACAAGTATTTGTTGCCTGGCTAAGATAACGCAAGTATATGTTACTTGACTAAGATAACACAAGTAAATGTTGCTTGGCTAAGATAACACAAGTATATCTTGCCTGGCTAAGATAACACAAGTATATGTTGCCTGGCTAAGATAACACAAGTATATGTTACTTGGTAGATAACACAATTATATGTTACTTTGGCTAGATTAACACAAGTTCTGTTCTTGGCTTAGATAACACAAGTACATGTTACTTGCTAAGATAACACAAGTATATGGTTGTCTGGAAGGATAAAACACAAGTATATGTTACTGGGCTAGATAACACAAGTAAATGTTACTCGGCTAAGAATAACACAGTATATGTTGCCTGGCTAAGGAATAACACAGCATATGTTGCCTGGCTAAGATGAACATGTATATGTTGCGGTTTAAGATAATACAAGTATTTGTTATTCTGCTTAGATACACAAGTATATATTGCCTGGCTAAGATAACACAAGTATATGTTGCTGGTCCTAAAGATAACAATATATGTTTGCTGGCTAGATAAACACAAGTATATGCTTGCTGGCTAAGATACACAAGTATATGTTGCCCTGGTAAGATAACACAAGTATATGTTGCTGGGCTAAAGATAACACAAGTTGTTTACTCGGACTTAAGATAATACAAGTATATGTTACTCTGCTAGAAACACAAGTATATATTGCCTGCTAAGATAACACTTTTATGTTCCTGCTATTATAACACGTATATGTGCCTGGCTAAGATAACACAAGTAATGTTGCCTGGCTATAAGATAACTCAAGTATATGTTGCCTGACTAAGATGACACAAGTATATGTTGCCTGGCAAAGTTATCTCAAGTATATGTTGCCTGACGAAGATACACAAGTATATGTTGCCCTGGCTAAGCTAAACACAACTCTATATGTTGCTGGGCTAAGATAACTCAAGTATATGTTGCATGGCTAAGATAACACAAGTATATGTTGCCTGGCTAAGATATAAAACTATTATAATGTTGCCTGGCTAAGGTACACAAGGTATATGTTGTTGGCTAAGATAACACAAGTATATGTTCGAGTCCTGACTAAGTTAAACACAGTATATGTTGCCTGGGCTAAGATAACACAAAGTATATGATTCCACGTCTAACTTAACACAAGTATATGTTAACCTAAGATAAACGTATATGTTGAATGTCTAGATAACACAAGTATATGTTGCCTGGCTAGATTACACAAGTATATGTTGCCGGCTAAGATGACACAAGTATATGTTGCCTGGCTAAGATAATCAAGTATATGATTCCTGACTAAGATAACCATGCATAGGTGCCTGGCTAAGATCACAAGTATATGTTCCTGCTTAGATAACACAAGTATATGTTTTCTGGTTAAGATAAAACAATATATGTTGCTGGCTAAGATAAAACTATTATATGTTGCCTGGCTAAGATAACACAAGTATATGTTTGCCTGGCTATGGTTCACCAAGTTTTGTTGCCTGGCTGAGCTACTCACGTAATATGTTGCCTGACTAAGATAACACAAGCTATATGTTGCTGCAAAGATAAAATTATTATATGTTCCCTGCCTAAAGGTTAACACAAGTATTTGTTGCCTGGCTTGAATAACAACAAGTATAGTGTTATTCGTGCTAAGATAGCACTAGTATATGTTACTCGGCTAAGAGATAAAACAAGTATTGTTACCGTCTAAAGATAACACAAGCATATGTTGCACTGGCTAAGATACACGAGTATATGTTACTGGCTAAGATAAAACTAGTATATGTTGCCTGTCTAAGATAACACGTATATGTTGCCTAGGTAAGATAACACAAGTATATGTTGCCTGGCTAAGATAACACAAGTATTTGTTGCCTGGCTAAGATAACGCAAGTATATGTTACTTGACTAAGATAACACAAGTAAATGTTGCTTGGCTAAGATAACACAAGTATATGTTGCCTGGCTAAGATAACACAAGTATATGTTGCCTGGCTAAGATAACACAAGTATATGTTACTTGGCTAAGATAACACAAGTATATGTTACTTGGCTAAGATAACACAAGTATATGTTACTTGGCTAAGATAACACAAGTACATGTTACTTGGCTAAGATAACACAAGTATATGTTGCCTGGCAAGGATAACACAAGTATATGTTACTTGGCTAAGATAACACAAGTATATGTTACTCGGCTAAGATAACACAAGTATATGTTGCCTGGCTAAGTTAACACAAGCATATGTTGCCTGGCTAAGATAACACAAGTATATGTTGCCTGGTTAAGATAATACAAGTATTTGTTATTCTGCTAAGATAACACAAGTATATATTGCCTGGCTAAGATAACACAAGTATATGTTGCCTGGCTAAGATAACACATATATGTTGCCTGGCTAAGATAACACAAGTATATGTTGCCTGGCTAAGATAACACAAGTATATGTTGCCTGGCTAAGATAACACAAGTATATGTTGCCTGGCTAAGATAACACAAGTATGTTACTAGGCTAAGATAATACAAGTATATGTTACTCTGCTAAGATAACACAAGTATATATTGCCTGGCTAAGATAACACAATTATATGTTTCCTGGCTAATATAACACGTATATGTTGCCTGGCTAAGATAACACATGTATATGTTGACTGGCTAAGATAACAAAGTACTTATGTTCCCTGATAAGATGACAACAATTATAGTTGCCTGGGCGACGAGAAAAAATGTGATATCGTAGAGCAGTATATGTGCCTGCCTAAGATAAAACAAGTATATGTTGCCTGGCTAGATAACACAAGTATACGTTTGCCTGGCTAAGTAACTCAAGTATAGTTGCATGGCTAAGATAACACAAGGTATATGTTGCTGGCTAGGATAACACAAAGTATATGTTGCCTGGCTAAGGCTAACACATGTATATGTTGCCTTTTTAAAGATAATACAGTATGTGTTAATCTGCTAGATAACACAAGTATATATTGCTGGCTAAGATAACACAAGAATGTTCCTGGCTAAGATAACACGATTAGTTGCCTGGCTAAGATAACAAGTATATGTGCCTGGTAGAAACACAAGTATATGATTGCTTGGCCTAAGATAAACAAAAGAATATGGTTGCCTGGCTTAAGTAACACAAGTATGTTACTCGGCTAAGGATAATACATGTATATGATTACTCTGCTAAGATAACACAAGTATATATTGCTGGCTAAGATAACACTAGTATATGTTGCCTGGGCTAAGATAACACAACTATATGTTGCTCTCTGACTACGATAATACAAGTATATGATGCCTGGCTAGATAAACACAAGTATTTGTTGCTGGCTAAGATAAACAAGTTATGTTTTCTGGTTAAGATAAAACAAGTATATGTTGCCTGACTAAGATAAAGCTATTATATGTTGCCTGGCTAAGATAACACAAGTATATGTTGCCTGACTAAGATGACCACAAGTATATGTTGCTGGCTAAGATAACACAAGTATATGTTGCCTGCCTGACTAAGATAACAAAGTATATGTTGCTGGCTAAGATAAAACTATTATATTTGCCTGGCTAAGGTACACACGTTATGTTGCCTGGCTAGTAACACAAGTATTGTTCGCCTGACTAAGATCACAAGTATATGTTACTCGGCTAAGATAACACAAAGGTATTATGTTACTCGGCTAAAGATAGCACTAAGTATATGTTACTCGGCTTAGATAACACAAGTATTGTTACTCGGCTTAAGAAAACACAAGTATATGTTTGCCTGGCTAAGATAACACAGAAGATGTATTGTTGGCTAAGATAAAAACTTGTATAGTTGCCTGTCTAAGATAAAAACGTATATGTTGCCTAGGTAAGATAACACAAGTATATGTTGCTGGCTAATGATAAAAAAAGTATATGTGTGCCTGGCTAAGATAACGCAAGTATTATGTTACTTTGACTAAGATAACACTAGTATATGTGCTTGGCTAAGACTAACTCAGTAAATGTTGCCTGCTAAGATAACACAAGTATATGTTGCCTGGCTAAGATATACAAGGCATATGTTACTTGGTAAGATTAACAAAGTATATGTTACTTGGCTGAGATAGCACAAATATATGTTACTTGGCACTAAGGATATACAAGTATATGTTATTGGCTAAAGATATACACAAGTATATGTTGCCTGGTAAGATAACACAATTATATGTTACTTGGCTAAGTAACACAAGTATTAAGTTACTCGGATAAGTATAACACAAGTAAATGTTGGCTGGTAGGATAACACAAGTATATTTGCCTGGCTAAGATAACACAAAGTATATGTTGCATGCTAGATAACACACGTATATGTTGCTGGCTAAGATAACACAAGTGTATGTTGCCTGGCTAAGATAAAACACAAGATATGTTGCCTGGTTTAATAATACAAGTATTTGTTATTCTGCTAAGATAACACCAAGGATATATTTGCATGGCTGAAGAATAAACAAGTTGTTGTGCCAGGCTAAGATACCACGTATATGTTGCCTGGCTAAGATACACGTATATGTTGCCTGGGGTAAGATAACACAAGTTTGTTGCTGGCTACGATAACACAAGAATATGTTGCTGGCTAAGATGACCACAAGCATTATTGTTGCCTGTAAGCTTAACAAGTATTATGTTGCCTGGCTAAGATAACACCAATTATATGTAGCCTGGCTAAGATGCACAAGTTATGTTGCCTGGCTAAGATAACACAAGTATATGTTTCATGACTAAGATAACACAAGCACATTTGTTGCCTGGCTAAGATAACACAAGTATATGTGCCCTGGTCACTAAGATAAACACATAAGTATATGTTTTACTGGTTAGATTAATACAAGTATATGTTGCCTGGGCTAAGAATAAAACTATTAATATGTTGCTGGCTAGATAAACACATATATGTTGTCCTGGCTTGATCACCAAGTATATGTTGCCTGGCTAAAGATAACACAAGTTATGTGCCTGACTAAGATAACACAAGTATATGTTGCTGGTAAGATAAAAACTTATTTTATGTTTCCCTGGCTAAGGTAACACAAGGTATATGTTGCCTGGCTAGATAACACATGTATATGTTATTCGGCAAGATAGCACAAGTATATGTTACACGCTAAAGTAACAAAGTATATGTTACATCGTCTAAGATAACACCAAGCATATGTTGCCTGGCTAGGTAACACGAGTATATGTTACTTGGCTAAGTTAAAACTAGTATATGCTGCGCTGTCTAGATAACACGTATATGTGCCTAGTAAGATAACGCAAGTATATGTTGCCTGGCTAAGATAAACACAAGTATTTGTTGCCTGTGGCTAAGATAAAGCAAGTATATATGTTTACTTGACTAGATAACACAAGTCAATGGTGCTAGGCTAAGATACAAAGGTATATCTTCCTGGCTAAGATTATACACAAAGTAATATGTTGCCTGGCTAGATAAACACAAGGTATATTGTTTACAGGCTAAGATAACACATGTATATGTATACTTGGCTAATATAACACATGTTATGTTACTTGGCTTTAGAAAACACAAGTACATGTTACTTGGCTAGATAACACAAGTATATGTTGCCTGGCAAGGATAGCTAACAAGTATTGTTACTTGGCTAAGATAACACAAGTATATGTTACTCGGGCTAGATAACACAAGTATAGGTTGCCAGGCTAAGATACACAAGTATTGTTGCCTGGCTAAGATAACTCAAGTATGTTACTCGGCTAAGATAATACATGTATATGGTTTACTCTGCTAAGATAACACAAGTATATATTGCCTGGCTAATAGATAACACAATTATATGTTTCCTGTCTAATATAACACGTATATGGTTGCTGCTAAAGATAACAAAAGTATATGTTGACTGGCTAGTATACACAAGTATATGTTGACCTGACTAAGATGACACAACGTATATGTATTGCCTGGACTAAGATAACACAAAAGTATATATGTTGCTGACTAGATAACACATGTATTTGTTGCTGGCTAAGATAACACACGTATATGTTGCCTGGCTAAGATAACTCAAGTATATGTTGCATGGCTAAGATAACACAAGTATATGTTGCCTGGCTAAGATAAAACTATTATATGTTGCCTGGCTAAGGTAACACAAGTATATGTTGCTTGGCTAAGTAAACAAGTTATGTGTCCGACTTAGATAACACAAGTATATGTTGCCTGGCTAAGATAACACAAGTATATGTTCCATGGCTAACATAACACAAGTATATGTTACCTAAGATAACACGTATATGTTGCATGTCTAAGATAACACAAGTATATGTTGCCTGGCTAATGATAAACACAAGTATATGTTGCCTGGCTAAGATGACAACAAGTATAAGTTGCCTGGCTAAGATAAAACACAGTTATGTTTCCTGACTAAGATAACACAAGCATATTTGCCTGGGCAAGAATAAACAAGTATATGTTGCCTGGCTAGTAACACAAGTATATGTTTTTGGTTAGATAATACAAGTACTATGTTGCCTTGGCTAAGATCAAACCTATTATATGTGCTTGGTCCTAAGATAACACAAGTATATGTTGCCTGGCTAAGATCACCCAAGGTATATGTTGCTGGTAAGTAACACAAGTATATGTTGCCTGACTAAAGATACACAAGTATATGTTGCTGCAAGATAAAACTTTTATATGTTCCCTGGCTAAGGTAACACAAGTATCTGTGGCCTGTACAGCATAAACAAGTATATTGTTATTTCGTAAGATGCAAAGTATATGTTACTGGTACAAGCTAACACAAGTATATGTTACTAGTTAAGATAACACAAGATATGTTGCCTGGCTAAGATACACGAGTTAAGTGGTTACTTGGCTAAGATAAAACTAGTATATGTTGCTGTCTAAGATAACACGTATATGTTGCATAGGTAAGTAACCAAGTATATGTTGCTGGCTTAGGATAACACACGTATTTGTTGCCTGGCTAAGATAACGCTAGTATATGTTACTTGATAGATAACACAAGTATATGTTGCTTGGTAAGATACACAAGTATATATTGCTGGCTAAGGATACACAAGTATATGTTGGCTGGCTAAGATAACACCAAGTATATGTTACTTGGCCTAGATAACACAAGTATATGTTACTTGGCTAAGAAAACAAGTATATGTTTACTTCGGCTAAGATAACCAAGTATTGTTACTTGGGCTAAGATAACACAAGTTATATGATGCTGGCAAGGATAACACAAGTATTTGTTATTGGGTAAGTCACACAGTATATGTTACTGGCTAAGATAACACAAGTTATATGTTGCCTGGCTAAGATAAACACAAGCAAAGGTTTCTGGCCTAAGATAACACAAGTATATGTTGCCCTGGTTAAGATAATAACAAGTATTTTGTTATTCTGCTAGATACACAAGTATATATTGCTGGCTAAGATAACACAAGCTATAGTTGCTGGCTAAGATAACACATATATGTTGCTGGCTAAGATAACACTAGTATATGTGCCATGGCTAAGATAACACAAGTATATGTGCCTGGCTAAGATAACACAAAGTTATGTTGCTGCTAAGGATAAGACAAAGGTATGTTACTGGCTAAGATAATACAAGTATATATGTTACTCTGCCTAAGATTAACACAAGTATTATTGCCTGGCTAGATAACAAATTTATAGGTTTCCTGGCTATATAACACGTATATGTTGCTGGCTAAGATTAACACAAGTATATGTTGCTGGCTAGATATACACAAGTATATGTTCCATGACTAAGATGACAAAAAAAAAAACAAAGTATTGTTGCCTGCTAAGATAACACAAGTATATGTTGCCTGACTAAGATAACAACAAGTATATGTTGCTGCTCTAAGATAACACAAGTATACGTTTGCCTGGTAAGTTAACTCAATGTATATGTTGCATGGCTAAAGATAACACAAGTATATGTTGCTGGCTAAGGATACACAAGTATATGTTGCCTGGTAAGATAACAACAGTATATGTGCCTTTTTAAGATAATACATGTATGTGTTATTCTGCTAGATACCACAAGTATATATTGACCTGGCTAGATAACACAAGTATATGTTGCTGCTAAGATAACACGTATAAGATGACCTGGCTAGTAACACAAGTATATGTTGCCTGGCTAAAGATAACACAAGTATATGTTGCTGGCTAAGATAACACAAGTATATGTTGCTGGCTTAAGATAACAAGTATGTTATCGGCTAAGATAATACAAGTATATGATACTCTGCTAAGATAACACAAGTAATATTGCCTGGTAAGATAACACAAGTATATGGTTGCCTGGCTAAGATAAAACAAGTTTATGTTTGCTGACTAAGATAACACAAGTATATGTTGCCTGGGCTAAGATAACACAAGTATATGTTGTGGCTAAGTAACACAGTATATGTTGTTGGTTAAGATAAAACATGTATATGTTGCTGTCTAAGATAAATCTATTATATGTTGCCTGGCTAAGATAACACAAGTATATGTTGCCTGACTAAGTAACACAAGTTTTATGTTGCCTGGCTAAGAAAAACACAAGTATTGTTACCCTAAGATAACCATTTATATGTTGTCTGGCTAAGTTAACACAAGTATATGTTGCCTGGCTAAGATAACACATATATGTTGCCCGGGCTAAGATAAAAATTATATGTTGCCGGGTTTAAGATAACAAGTATATTTTGGGCCGGGACTAAGATAACACAAGTATATGTTGCCGGGCTAAGATACACAAGTTATGTTGCCTGGCAAAGATAAAACTATTATAGTTCCTGCTAAGATAAACAAGTATATGTTGCCTGGCTAAGAAAACCAAGTATATGTTTCGGGGCTAAGATAACAAAGTATATGTTGCTGGCTAAGATAACACAAGTAAAGTTCCCTGGCTAGATAAAAACTATATGTTGCCTGGCTAAGATAACACAAGTATATGTTGATGGCTAAGTTTAAAACTAGTTTTATTTGCCTGGCTAAGATAACCCCAGTATTTGTTGCTGGCTAAGATAACACAAGATATGTTGCCTGGCTAAGATAAACACAATTATTTGTTGCCTGGCTAAGATAATAACTAAGTATATGTTGCTTGGCTAAGATAACACAAGTATATGTTGCCTGGCTAAGATAACACAAGTATATGTTGCTGGCTAAGATAAAAAAGTATATGTTCTTGGTTTAAGATAACACAAGTATAATGTTTGGCTAAGATAACACAAGTATATGTTCCCTGGCTAAGATAACACAAAGTATATGTTACTAAGATAACACGTATATTTTGCCTGGCTAGATAAACCACAAAGTATATTTTGCTGGCTAAGTTTAAAAAACAAGTATATGTTCCTGGCAAAGAAAAAAAACAATTATATTTTGCCTGGCTAGATAACACAAGGTTATGTTGCTGGCAAAGATAACACAAGTATATGTTGCCTGGTAAGATTAAACAATTTTATGTTCTGTAAGATAACACAAGTATATTTGCCTGCAAAGGGATAACCAGTATAGGTTGCCTGGCTAAGATAACAAAATATATGTTGCCTGGCTAAGATAACACAAGTATATGTTGCCTGGAAGTAACAAAAGAAGTTCCCTGGCTGATAACCAAAAGTTTATGTTGCCGGCTAAGTACACAAGTATTTTCCCTGGTAAAAAATAAAAGTATTGTTATCTCTAAGATAACAAAATTTTATTTTTA
>NW_026467897.1:0-11034 GCF_026875155.1 Cherax quadricarinatus | reverse complement strand
GGGCCCACCCCACCGCACTTGACCAGCTGGAGAGTGTGGGCGGGAAACTATGCTCACCACACATTGACAACTGGAGAGGATGGGTGGAACTATGCTGCACCCCACACTCCAACCCAGGGTTTGGTTGTGGGCGGGAAACATTTAAAGCACCACCTTCCTGACCAGCTGGTGTTTTTTAGGCATCCCCAAAATACTGACCACCTCTCACTGACCTTTGGAGGTGGTGGCCGGACACTATACTGCACCACCTTCATTGACCAGCTGGTTGTTTTAAAGGGTCAAAATATTGCCCAACCCTCTCTCTGACCAGCTGGAGAGTGGGGGGAATGAAATACGCGCAATCTCACTGCCACGGGAGGTGGAGGCAGACACTATACTCCCACCCCCTCACTGACCATGGGAGTAGGGGCCCGGACACTATACTGCCTCCTTCCACTGACCAGCGTAGTGGGTGGGCCTACACTAAATCCAAACCCCCTCTCACTGACCAGCTGGAGGGGGGTTTGACATATACTGCGCCACCCTCATGACCAGCTGGAGGTGGGGGCCGGGGCACTTTATCAAACCTCTCTGACCAGTGGAGGTGGTGTGCTTGACACTATACTGCGCCACCTCTCACTGACCAGCTGGAGAGTGGGGGTCAAAAACCTATACTGCACACCTCTCACTGCCCAGCTGGAGAGGGGTGAGCCAGACACTGTACTGCCCCACCACAAACAAACCCCGCGGGAGAGTGGTTGACGGACACAAAATACTGCACCGGCTTTTATGACCCCGGGAGAGTGGTGGGCTGGAAAAACTGCTCCCCCACGCACACTTACCTGCTGGAAGAGTGGGGGCCCCAGACACTATACTGCCCCCACCTCTACTGACCGTGGAGAGGGGTGGGCGGACACTATTCTGCCCCCAAACCGCACACTGACCAGCTGAAAGTGGTGGGCTAGACATATACTGCACCCCCTCTCATCACCAGTGGAGAGTGGTGGCCCGGGGACCAAACTGCACCCCGCACACTGCCCACAGGGGGTGGTGGCCCCCCTGTATGCACCATCCCCACACTGACCAGCTTAAAGGTGGGGGGGTGGACACTATATGAACCACCTCTCATAACCAGTGGGTGGTGGGGGGCACTATATGCACAACCGCACATTGCCACCTGGGCTGGTGGGTAGACACTAATGCACCCCGAACATACCACTGGAGAGTTGCGGGCTGCATATACTAAACCCCCCGCTCGCTGACCAGCTGGAGAGGGGTGACCCAGACCTGTACTGCCCATCTTCATGACCCGCGGAGGTGGTTGGCCGGACCCCGACGCCCCACCGCACATGATCACTGGAGAGGTTGGTTGGACACTATACGCACCACCGCACATTTGACGAGCGGGAGAATGGTGGGCAGGCCCACTATACGCACCACCGCACACTGCCCAGTGGGTGGGGGGGGTGGGGAAACCTTACTGCCGAACGCACACTGACCATGGAGATTGTGACTGGCACTATATGAACCACCGCACACTGACAGCTGGAGGGGTCGTGGGGCGGGCCCATATACTGCAGAAACGCACAATGACCAGCGGGAGGGGTGGGTGGGCCCTATTTTGCTCACCCGCACACTGACCAGCTGGGGGGGGGGCCCAACATTTTATGCACCACCTCTCATGCCCAGCGGAGAGTGGTGGGCTGGACACTATCTGCACTCCGCCCCTGCCCAGCTGGGAGGGGGGGGTTAACACTATTCTGCACCACCTCTCACTGACCACTGGAGAGGGGGGGGCCGGACACTATATGAACCCCCTGCACATTGACCAGTGGGAGTGGGGGCCCCCAGACACTGAATGGACCAAAAACACACTGACCAGTGGAGAGTTTTTGCTGTACACTGTCTGAACCCCTCTCTAACCAAAACGGGAGAGTGGTGGTGGCACTATACTGCCCCTCCGCACACGACAAGCTGGAGAGTGGGGGCTGGCACTATACTCCCCCCCACCACACCCCAACCAGTGGTGGTTTGGGCTGGAAAATATTACGCCCACCTTTTCCCCTGACCCTGGTGTGTTTTAGAGCATACAAAATACTGCACCCCTCCCCTGACCTTTGGGGAAGTGGGGGGGCCGGACACTATCGGCCCCCACCTCTCATTGACCAGCTGTGTATTGGGGGCGGCCTATCGACCACCTCTGATGCCCAGTGGGGGGGTTTTTTAAAGGGCGTAAAAAATTTTGCAAAACCCCTCTCTGACCAGCTGGAGAGTGGGGGGCATGACACATCTGCGCCAATCCACTGACCAGTGGAGAGTGGGGGGCCAGACACTATACTGCACCCACCTCTCACTGACCAGCTGGAGAGTAGGGGGCCGGACACTATATGCACTCCACTCACGCCCAGCTGTAGTGTGGTGGGCCGACACTATTTTGCACCCCCTCTCACTGACCAGCTGGAGAGTGGGGGGTTTGACACTATACTGCGCCCCCTCTCACTGACAGTGGAGAGTGGTGGGCCCGGACACTGTACGCAAAACCCTCTTTGACCACTGGAGGTGGTGTGCTTGACATTTAAAAACTGCGCCCCTTCATGCCCAGCTGGAGAGTGGAGGTCAGAATATACGCAACCCTCATCCGTGGGAGGGGGGACCCCCAACACTGTACTGCCCCACCCCCAAAACTAACCGGCGGAGAGGGGGTTGAGGGACACTTTTGCCCCACGGCATAGACCCGGGAGGTGGGGTGGGTTGGACACTATATGTCCACCGCCACTTCCCTGCGGGAGAGTGGGGGGCCAGACATAAAACACCCCCCTCTCAGACCAGCTGGAGAGGGGTGGGCGGGACATATTCTGCACACCGCACACTGACCAGTGGAAAGTGGTGGGCAACATATATGCACCACCTTCACTCACCGCTGGGGGATGGTGGACGGACATTTTAACTGCACCCCGCCACTGACCAGCAGGGGTGGTGGGCCAGACACTGTACTGCCCCCATCGAAAACCTGACCGCTTGAAGGGTGGGTGGACATATACTAAAACCACCTCACTAACAGCTGGAGAGTGGGGGGCCGGGACACTATACTGCACAACCGCACATTGACCCCTGGGCTGGGGGGCTGAACTATACTGCACCCCCGCAACTGACCAGGGGAGAGTTGCGGGCTGAACATATACTGAACCCCTGCTCGTGCCGCTGGAGGTGGGGGGGCCAGGACTGTACTGCACCACCCTCTCACTGACCAGGGGAGGGGTTGGCCCGGGAAATCTGTACTGCACCCCCGCACACTGATCCTGGAGAGGTTGAGTTGGACACTATACTGCACCACCGCACACTGACGAGCGGGAGAATGGTGGGCAGGACACTATACTGCACCACCGCACCACTGCCCCCAGCTGGAGTGTGGTGGGCTGGAACTATACTGCACCACCCCCCAACTGCCCTGTGGAGAATTGTGGCCGGGACATATACTGCCCCTGCCCGCCCAGCTGGAGAGTGGGGGGGCCCAAACCTTACTGCTCCATCCTCACTGCCCGCTGGAGAGTGGGGGGCGGACAATAACAGCAGCAACGCACATGCCCAGTTAGATTAACTGGAAATATACTGCCGAACCACACTGACTACCGGAGACTTGTGGGCGGGACGTTTAAATACGCACCAACGCACACTGACCATTGGGGAGTGGTGGGGGGGACATATATGCACGAACGCACAGACCAGCTGGAGATTTGGGGCTGGACACTATACTGACCACCCCACCTGACCAGCTGCAGTGGGGGGCCCGGAACTATATGCCCCCCGCTTACGACCAGCTGGAGAGTGGGGGCGGGGCACTTTCTGCTCCACCGCACATGACCAGCTGGAGGTGGAGGGCCAAAACTGTACTCACCACCTCTCACTGACCAGTTTAAAGGTGGGGGGTGGACGCTATACTGCCCCAAAACGCACACTGACCATTTGGAGAGGGGTGGGCTGGACACTTATGCACGAACGCACAGACCAGTGGGACTTGTGGGCTGGACACTATACTGCACCACCGCACACTGACCAGTGGGAGTGGTGGCCGGACACATACTGCACCACCGTTACTGACCAGCTGGAGAGTGGGGGGCTGGGCACTATTCTGCTCACCGAAACACTGACCAGCTGGAGATGAGGGCCAGACATGTACTGCACCACCTCCACTGACCAGCTAGAGGGGTGGGCCTGGACCTTATGCACCTCCGCACACTGACCAGCTTTAGAGTGGGGGCTGCCTATTTGCACCACCCTCACTGACCACTAGGGGGTTTTGGGGGGCCGGGGACACTATACTGACCACCGCACATGCCCGCAGGAGAGGGGTGGGCCCAGCACTGAACTGGACCCCACACACTGCCCAAAATGGAGAGTTTGTGCTGGACACTTTTTACTGAACCACCTCTCTAAACCAAGGGGAGGTGGTGGGGGGGACACTTACTGACCACCGCACCTGACAGCTGGAGATGGTGGGCTGGAGACTATATTTTGAAAACCCCGCACACTGACCAGCTGGGGAGTATGGACGAGACATATACTGCCCCCACGAACATGACTGGGGAGGGGGGGCCAGCCCTTACTGCCCCACCCGAGTGGGGGGCTGGCATATATCCCCCACTCCCCTGATCGCTGGAGAGTTGTGGGCCGGACCTATTGCACCCCCGCACACTGAAGCTGGGAGTGGGGGTGGACAAAGTACGCACCACAGCACACAACCCACGGGAAGGGGGGGGCTGAACATCTACGCACCTCCCCCACTGATCAGGTGGAGAGTGGTGGGCTGGACACTATACTCACCACCGCACTCTGACCAGCTAGAGTGGGGGCGGAAACTTCTGACCACCACAACTGCCCCACCGGGAGGTGAGGGCTGGACACTATGGCACCCCCAACCCCAAACCAGCTGAGTATTTGTGGGCCAAACTTACTGCACCACCTTCACTGCCGCTGGTTGTTTTTGGGCTACAAAATCGCACCCCCTCTCACTGACCATTGGAGAGTGGTGGGCCAAACACTATATGCCCACCTTCACTGACCAGGGTGTTTGTAGGGCGGACACTATCTGTCCCACCTCTCACTGACCAGCGGGTGTGTTTTGGGGGTGAAAAATACTGCAAAACCTCTCTCTGCCCAGCTGGGGGGGGGGGCATGACACTATACTGCGCCACCTCCACTGACCAGTGGAAGTGGGGGCCCAAAAAACACTATCCCTGCACCACTCCCACGACCAGCTGGGAGTGGGGGGCCCCCGGGACACTATATGCACCCCCTCTCACTGACCGCTGTAGGTGGTGGGCCTGACACTATACTGCACCCCCTCTCCTGACCAGCTGGGAGGGTGGGTTGAACTATACTGCGCCCCCTTCACTGACCAGTGGGAGTGGTGGGCCGACGCTACAATGCACCCCACCCCACTGACCCCAGGTGGAGAGTGGTGGCCGGACCTATTGCCCCACCTCTAAATGAACGCTGGGAGAGTGGGGCCGGCATATAGTCCCCACCTCCCGACCAGAGGGAGGGGGGTGGGCGGGGACACTATACTGCACCCCCCTCTCACTGCCGGCGGGAGGTGGGGGGCCCGGGGACACTTTTTATGCCACCTCTCATTATCCTTGAGATTTGTGGGCTGGACACTTACTGCACCTCCGCACACGAGAGCTGGAAGTGGTCCGGACACTATACTGCCAATCGACACTGACCAGTGGGAGTGGTGGGCTGGAACTGTATGCACCCCCGCCCCCTTGACCAGGGGGAGAGTGGCGGGCAGGACACTTAAACGCCCCCACCAACAACTGACCAGCTGGAGAGTGGTCGCTAGACACTTACTGCCCCACCGCACACTGACCGCTGGAGAGTGGTGGGCGGGGACATTGTACTGCCCCCACCGCTCACTGACCCGGAGAGTTTGGGGGCCGGACACTACCTGCACACCCAAAACTGCCCCCTGGGGGGGCTGGGCCGGAACTATATGCACCACCGCACACTCACCATGGGAGGGGTGGGCCGGACACTATACTGCACCACCGAACACTATAGCTGGAGAGTGGTGGGCTGGAAACTATACTGCACCACTGCACACTGACAAGTGGAGTGTGGGGGCTGGACACAAAACGCCCCCCGACATGACCAGCGGGAGAGTGGTGGACGAGACTATTGCACCACCGCCACTGACTAGTGGAGGGGGTGGGCCAACACTATACGCACCCCCGCAGATGGGGGGGCTGGCCTATGCTGACCACCGCACACGACCAGCTGGGGTGGTGGACGAGACATATTCTGCCCCCACACGATGACTGCTGGAGAGTGGGGTCCAGACACTATACTGCACCACCGCGAGTGGTGGGCTGGACATTTTTCTGACCCACCTCTCACTGTCAGTGGAGAGTTGTAGGGGGAATATTTTGCACCCCCTCTCATGACCTCTGGAGAGTGATAGGCCCCCACTATATGACCACCCCCTCACTGACCGTGGAGAGTTGGGGGCCAGAAACTGTACTGCCCCCCGCCATGACCAGGGGGAAGTGATGCACTGGACAAGTACTGAAAACCACCAACTTACCACCGGGAGAGGGTGGGTGAACCTCTACTGCACCCCCCCCAACTGACCGGTGGGGGAGTGGTGGGCGGGACACTGTACTGCACCCCCGCACTTGACCAGCGGAGATAGTGGGCTGGACACTTGCGCACCCCCAACACCCCAACCACTGGTGAGTTGTGGGCCGGACACAAAAATCCCCCACCTCTCCTGAGCAGCTGGTGTGTTTTAGGGGTACAAAAAACTGCACCACCTCTCACTGACCTTGGAGAGTGGGGGTGGACCTAACTGTACCACCCTCACTGACCAGTGGGGGTGTTTGGGGGCGGACCTATACTGTACCACCTTCACTGACCATGGTGTTTTTTAGGGCGTAAAAAAATACTGCACAACCTCTCCTGACCAGCGGGAAAGTTGTGGGTTTGGGACACTTATACGAAGCCCCATGACCAGCTGGGACTTGTGGGTGGACAATACGCACCCCCGCACAGCAAGTGGAGGTAGGGACGAGCATATACGCCCACCACCATGACAGCGGAGGTGGGGGGCCGACCTATCTGCACCCCCCCAGAGTGGTGGGTGGACACTTCGCTCCACCTCTATGATCAGGGGAGAGTTGTAGGCCGGGACACAATTGCCCCCCCTCCAGACCGTGGGAGTGTGGGCTGAACACTCTAGCACCTCCAAACACTGACCAGGTGGGAGTGGTGGGCGGAACTATACTGCACCACCGCACTCTGACCAGCTGGAGAGAGGGGGTGGAAACTATGCTGAAACCACCACATACTGACCCCCTGGGAGTGATGGGCTGGAACTAGCGCACCACCAACCCCAAACCAGCTGGGGGTTTTTTGGGGGCCCGGACCTATACTCCCCACCACCTCTCCGACCAGCTGGTTGTTTTTGGGCTACAAAATACTGCCCACCTCTCATGACCTCTGGGGGTGGTGGGCCGGACACTATACTGCAACCTCTCACTGACCAGCTGGTGTTTGAGGGGCGGACCAAAAATGTCCATCTCTCACTGACCAGCTGGTGTGTTTTAGGGCGTACAAAATACTGCAAAAACCCTTTTTACCAGTGGGGGGGGGGTTGACACTTACTGCGCCACCTCCATGACCAGCTGGAGGGGATGCCAAACACAATACTGCACACCCTCCCACTGTCCCTGGAGGGGAAAGTGGGCCGGGGACACTATGCTGCACCCCATCTCACTGACCGCTTTTGATGGTGGGCCGACACTATATGCACCCCCTTCACTGACCAGCTGGAGAGTGGGGGGCCCAGACACCTGTCTGCAAAACCCTCCTTGACCACTGGGGAATGGTGGGCTTGACACTATCCCGCGCCCCTCTCATTGCCCAGGGAGAGTGGACCCCAGACACTATACTGCAACCCCCTCTCATGACCAGCTGGAGAGTGGGGGGCCGTAGCTACAATAAAACCCCTCTCACTGACCCTGGAGATGGTAAAAACCACTCATACTGCACACCCTCTATGAACAGGGGAGATAGTGGGCCGGACACTTACGTCACCACCTCAACGACCGAGGGAGAGTGGTGGGAGGACACTAATGCACCACCTCTCACTGACGGGGGGGGAAGTGGAGGGCCCGGACCTAACTGAAACCCCCTCTCACTTATGAGTTTGGGGGTTTTGGGGGCTGGAATATATGCCCTCCGCACACTGAGCAGCTGGAGGGGGGGGGGGCCGGACAATGTGCGCACCACCTCTAAACAAACCAGTTGGGGAATGGGGGGCCCGGACACTATACGCACCACTGGCCTGACCATGGAAGTGGGGGCCCGGAAAATATACTGCTTACTGCCCATCGCCCTGAGCCCCTGGAGAGTGGTGGCTGGACACGTATGCACCCCCGACCTGACCACCTGGAGAGTGGTGGCCGGGGGAACTTACGCCCCACCAGACACTGACCAGCTGGAGAGTGGTTCGCTAGACACTATACTGCACCACCGCACGCTGACCAGCTGGAGAGTGGTGGGCTGGACACTGTACTGCACCACCGCTCACTGACCAGCTGGAGAGTTGTGGGCCGGACACTACACTGCAGCACCGCAAACTGACCACCTGGAGTGGGGTGGGCCGGACACTATACTGCACCACCGCACACTGACCAGCTGAAGAGTCGTGTGCCGGACACTGCACTGCACCACCACACACTGACCAGCTGGAGAGTGGTGGGCCGGACACTATACTGCACCACCGAACACTGAGTAGCTGGAGAGTGGTGGGCTGGACACTATACTGCACCACCGCACACTGACAAGCTGGAGTGTGGTGGGCTGGACACTATACTGCACCACCGCACACTGACCAGCTGGAGAGTGGTGGACGAGACATATACCGCACCACCGCACACTGACTAGCTGGAGAGTGATGGTCGAGACACTATACTACACCACCGCAGAGTGGTGGGCTGGACACTATACTGTACCACCTCTCACTGATCAGCTGGAGAGTTGTAGGCCGGACACTATACTGCACCCCCTCTCACTGACCATCTGGAGAGTGATAGGCCGGACACTATACTGCACCACCTCTCACTGACCAGCTGGAGAGTTGAGGGCCAGAAACTGTACTGCACCACCGCACACTGACCAGCGGGAGAGTGGTGGGCTGGACACAGTACTGCACCACAGCACACTAACCACCAGGAGAGTGGTGGGCTGAACACTCTACTGCACCTCCCCACACTGACCAGGTGGAGAGTGGTGGGCTGGACACTGTACTGCACCACCGCACTCTGACCAGCTGGAGAGTAGTGGGCTGGAAACTATGCTGCACCACCACACTCCAACCAGCTGGTGAGTTGTGGGCCGGACACAATAATGCACCACCTCTCACTGACCAGCTGGTGTGTTTTAGGGCGTACAAAATACTGCACCACCTCTCACTGACCATCTGAAGAGTGGTGGGCTGGACACTATACTGCACCACCGCACACTCACAAGCTGGAGAGTGGTGGGCTAGACACTATACTGCACCACGTCTCATTGACCAGCTGGTGTGTTGTAGGACGGACACTATACTGTACCACCTCTGACTGACCAGCTGGTGTGTTTTAGGGCGTACAAAATTTGCACAACCTCTCTCTGACCAGCTGGAGAGTGGTGGGCATGACACTATACTGCGCCACCTCTCACTGACCAGCTGGAGAGTGGAGGCCAGACACTATACTGCACCACCTCTCACTGACCAGCTGGAGAGTAGTGGGCCGGACACTATACTGCACTCCATCTCACTGACCAGCTGGAGAGTGGTGGGCCTGACACTATACTGCACCACCTCTCACTGACCAGCTGGAGAGTGGTGGGCTTGAGACTATACTGCGCCACCTATCACTGACCAGCTGGAGAGAGGTGGGCCTAGACACTATACTGCACCACCTCTCAGTCACCAGCTGGAGAGTGGTGGGCCGGACACTATACTGCACCACCGCACACTGACCAGCAGGAGAGTGGTGGGCCAGACACTGTACTGCACCATCGCACACTGACCAGCTTGAGAGTGGTGGGCTGGACACTATACTGAACCACCTCTCACTAACCAGCTGGAGAGTGGTGGGCGGGACACTATACTGCACAACCGCACATTGACCACCTGGAGACTGGTGGGCTAGACACTATACTGCACCACCGCAAACTGACCAGCTGGAGAGTTGCGGGCTGAACACTATACTGAACCCCCGCTCGCTGACCAGCTTTAGAGTGGTGAGCCAGACACTGTACTGCACCATCTCTCACTCACCAGCTGGAGAGTGGTGGGCCGGACACTATACTGCACCTCCTCACACTGACCAGCAGGAGAGTGGTGGGCCAGACACTGTACTGCACCATTGCACACTGACCAGCTGTAGAGTGGTGGGCCGGACTCTGTACTGCACCACCGCACACTGATCAGCTGGAGAGTGTTGAGTTGGACACTATACTGCACCACCGCACACTGACGAGCTGGAGAATGGTGGGCAGGACACTATACTGCACCACCGCTCACTGACCAGCTGGAGTGTGGTGGGCTGGACACTATACTGCACCACCGCACACTGACCTGCTGGAGAATTGTGGCCTGGACACTATACTGCACCACGGCACACTGACCAGCTGGAGAGTGGTGGGCCAGACACTGTACTGCTCCATCTCTCACTGACCAGCTGGAGAGTGGTGGGCTGGACAATATACAGCAGCAACGCACACTGACCAGCTGTACAGTAGTGAACTGGACAATATTCTGCACGAACGCACACTGACTACCTGGGGACTTGTGGGCTGGACACTATACTGCACCAACGCACACTGACCATCTGGAGAGTGGTGGGCTGGACACTATACTGCACGAACGCACACTGACCAGCTGGAGACTTGTGGGCTGGACAGTATACTGCACCACCGCACACTGACCAGCTGGAGAGTGGTGGGGCAGACACTATACTGCACAAACGCACAATGACCAGCTGGAGAGTGGTGGGCCGGACAAAC
>NW_026467896.1:0-12597 GCF_026875155.1 Cherax quadricarinatus | reverse complement strand
AGAAACATTTATGAGGGGGAAAGAAGGGAGAGGAAAAACTTTTAAAGGGGGGAAAGAAGGGAGAGGAACAAAACATTTATGAAGGGAAAAAAGGGGAGAGGAACAAACTTTAAGAGGGGGAAAAGAAGGGAGAGGAAGAAACATTTAAGAGAGGGAAAGAAGGGAGAGGAAGAAACATTTATGAAAGGGAAATAAGGGAGAGGAAGAAACATTTTAGAGAGGGAAACAAGGGAGAGAAGAAACATTTATGAGAGGGAAATAAGGGAGAGGAACAAACATTTATAAGAGGGAAACAAGGGAGAGGAAGAAACATTTAAGAGAGGGAAACAAGGGAGAGGAAGAAACATTATGAGAGGGAAACAAGGGAGAGGAAGAAACATTTATGAGAGGGAAACAATGGAGAGGAAGAAACATTTAAGAGAGGGAAACAAGGGGAGAAGGAAAAAACATTTATGAGTGGGAAAGAAGTGAGAGGAAGAAACATTTAAGAGAGGGAAAGAAGGGAGAGGAAGAATCATTTAAGAGAGGGAAACAAGGGAGAGGAAGAAACATTTATGAGAGGGAAACAGGGAGAGGTAGAAACATTTAAGAGAGGGAAACAAGGGAGAGGAAGAAACATTTAAGAGAGGGAAACAAGGGAGAGGAAGAAACATTTATGAGTGGGAAAGAAGTGAGAGGAAGAAACATTTTAGAGAGGGAAACAAGGAGAGGAAGAAACATTTATGAGTGGGAAAGAAGTGAGAGGAAGAAACATTTTAGAGAGGGAAACAAGGGAGAGGAAGAAACATTTATGAGAGGGAAACAAGGGAGAGGAAGAAACATTTAAGAGAGGGAAAGAAGGGAGAGGAAGAATCATTTAAGAGAGGGAAACAAGGGAGAGGAAGAAACATTTAAGAGAGGGAAACAAAGGAGAGATAGAAACATTTATGAGAGGGAAACAAGGAAGAGGAAGAAACATTTATATGAGGGAAACAAGGGAGAGGTAGAAACATTTATGAGAGGGAAACAAGGGAGAGGAAGAAACATTTAAGAGAGGGAAACAAGGGAGAGGTAGAAACATTTATGAGAGGGAAACAAGGGAGAGGAAGAAACATTTAAGAGAGGGAAACAAGGGGAGGTAGAAACATTTATGAGAGGGAAACAAGGGAGAGGAAGAAACATTTAAGAGAGGGAAACAATGGAGAGGTAGAAACATTTATGAGAGGGAAACAAGGGAGACGTAGAAACATTTAAGAGAGGGAAACAAGGGAGAGTGTAGAAACATTTATGAGAGGGAAACAAGGGAGAGGTAGAAACATTTAAGAGAGGGAAACAAGGGAGAGGTAGAAACATTTATGAGAGGGAAACAAGGGAGAGGAAGAAACATTTAAGAGAGGGAAACAAGGGAGAGGTAGAAACATTTATGAGAGGGAAACAAGGGAGAGGAAGAAAATTTAAGAGAGGGAAACAAGGGAGAGGTAGAAACATTTATGAGAGGGAAACAAGGGAGAGGTAGAAACATTTAAGAGAGGGAAACAAGGGAGAGGTAGAAACATTTATGAGAGGGAAACAAGGGAGAGGTAGAAACATTTAGAGAGGGAAACAAGGGAGAGGTAGAAACATTTATGAGAGGGAAACAAGGGAGAGGTAGAAACATTTAAGAGAGGGAAACAAGGGAGAGGTAGAAACATTTATGAGAGGGAAACAAGGGAGAGGAAGAAACATTTAAGAAAGGGAAACAAGGGAGAGGAAGAAACATTTAAGAGAGGGAAACAAGGGAGAGGAAGAAACATGGTAGAGAAGGAAACATGGGTTTAGAGCTTCCCCATACGCATAACAATAGTTATTCAGATATTTGTCAAAAGTTCAATCAAACATTTTTAATGTATATCTTGTGTGTGAGTGTTAATGTATATCTTGTGTGTGAGTGTTAATGTATATCTTGTGTGTGAGTGTTAATGTATATCTTTGTGTGTGAGTGTTAATGTATATCTTGTGTGTGAGTGTTAATGTATATCTTGTGTGTGAGTGTTAATGTATATCTTGTGTGTGAGTGTTAATGTATATCTTGTGTGTGAGTGTTAATGTATATCTTGTGTGTGAGTTAATGTAGTGATTCCTAAAGTGGGTGGTACCCCCCCCCTCGTGGGGGCAGTGGAAAGATCCGGAAGGGAGGGAGGTTGAGGAAAAAGGGAGCGGTAGGGGACGAGCGAGGGTGTGAAGGAACGAGCGAGGGTGTAAAGGAACGAGTGAGGGTGTGAAGGAACGAACGAGTGTGTGAAGGAACCAGCGACGGTGTGAAGGAACAAGGGAGGGTGTGAAGGAACGAGCATGGGTGGGAAGGAACGAGCATGGGTGGGAAGAAACAAGTGAGGGTGTGAAGGAACGAGCGAGGATGTGAAGGAACGAGCGAGGGTGTGAAGGAACGAGCATGGGTGGGAAGGAACGAGCGAGGGTGTGAAGGAACGAGCGAGGATGGAAAGGAACAAGCGACGGTGGGAAGGAACGAGCGAGGGCGTGAAGGAACGAACGAGAGTGTGAAGGAACGAGCAAGGTGGGAAGGAACAAGAGAGGGTGTGAAGGAACAAAAGAAGGTGTGAAGGAACGAACGAGAATGGGAAAAAACGAGTAAGGGTGGGAAGGAAAGAGCAAGGATGGGAAGGAACAAGCGAGGGTGTGAAAGAACGAGCGAGGATGTGAATGAACGAGCGAGGATGGGAAGGAACGAGCGAGCGTGTGAAGGAACAAGCGAGGGTGTGAAGGAACGAGCGAGGGTGTGAATGAACGAGCAAGGTATGAAGTAACAAGCGAAGGTATGTACCACTGAATATATCATTGCTTAGTTAATCTTAAGTTAATTTTAAGCCTGCCAATAATGCTCTGCATACAAGGAGCTTTGGCATGTTGCACTTTAAAAATTGTATTCCTTGTACTTCTCTGTATCATGTTCAAATAAATAAATAAATAAATAAAGGAACGAGGGTGTGAAGGAATGAGCGAGAGTGGGAGGGAACGTGCGAGGGTGGAAGAAAGGAGCGAGGGTGGAAGGGAACGAGCGAGGATGGCAAGGAACAAACGAGTGAGAGGGAACAAGCGAGAGTGGGAGGGAACGAACGAGGGTGGAAGGGAACACGAGCGAAGGTGGGAAGGAATGACCGAGGATGTGAAGGAACGAGCGAGAGTAGGAGAGAACGAACGAAGATGTGAAGGAACGAAAGAGTGGAAAGGAACGAGCGAGGGTGGAAGAGAACGAGCGAGGGTGGTAAGGAACAAACGAGAGTGAGAAGGGACCACCAGCGAGAGTGGGAGGGAACGAACGAGGGTGGAAGGAAACGAGCGAGGGTGCGAAGGGACGAGCGAGGATGGGAGGGAAGAAGCGAGGATGAGAGGGAAGAAGCCAGGATGGGAGGGAAGAGAAGCGAGGATGGGAGAGAAGACGCGAGGATGGGAGGGAACAAGCGAGAGTGGGAGGGAATGAGGGTATGAGGAATTAGGGAGGGGTGACGGGTGAGGGGTGAAGGTTAAGTGGGAGGGGTGTTAGGGTAAGGGGGAGGTAGTAAGGGTAAGGGGGTGAGATACTGAGTATCGTGCCGAGATTTTCACACACATGTTGGAACAAGGCTTCTCTCAGCCTCCACACATACACACACACATACCAGCACTAGGGTGGTCAGGAAGTGGAACAATCTGGAGAGTGATATAATGAAGGCAGGATCCATGCATAGCATTAAGGAGAAGTACGACAATGCTCTTAGAGCAGAGAGAGTGGACCTAGTAGCGACCAGCCATGAGGCGGGGCCAGGAGCTGCGACTCGATTCCTGAAACCACAAACAGGTGAGTACACACGCACAGCTTGACTCATGCACTCATTGTCTTGCTTTAGCGGCCCAAGGGTTCAAGGATGAGCGTGGGAAATTCTACCCGACACCGATATCAGAAATTAAGACTGTCAGTGGCCATTGCCCGTATCAAGATAGCGTGTTCAAAAGACAGGTGCCGGGCGGCCCTCACGAGGTTATTAAACACAAGGGTGATAGTGGCTTACCCCACACCTCACTACCCTCCCACTTACTCATTCCATTAACCCCACGAAAGTGACTATTGTATGAGACTTAATAAAAACCAAAAATACGATTTAAGTGGGTGGAGATGTGGTGCATGGCGACACGCAGCAGCTGCGGCTACCTCAGCTGGGTCAAATGAACCACAAGAATGTCAAACAAACCTGAGCGGAGGACCGGCCAGCGACCGCTCTCACTCACCCCGGCCCACATGTCACCCCTGACATCACCTTACATCACTCTCCTTGTGAAGAGCTCTACATGTTTAACTGTTCCCCCCTAAATATAATAATAATAATAAATAATTACTCTTCCATATTATAAAACTGGTCAGTTAGCAAGAACTCATTTAAAATTGAGTCCTTTCTAAAATTTTCTCTTATACGTTTAAAGATATATTTTTTTCGTTTATGTTAATGTAAAAATAATTTTGTACCAACAGAACCTTAGAAAATTTACCTAACCTTATTATAATAAGCGCAATTTAATTTAGCCTAATCCAACTAAATATATTTTAGATAAGTTTACAATAATTTAGTAATAAACAAACACACTGAAAAATATTTCTTCCGTTAGGTTCAAAATGATTTTTAAGAAATTATTGCATATACAAATTTTCGTTTGTTTTATTCGGCAAGAAGAGCGTTGCTAGTTAAACCAAAATCGCAACTTTTACTATTTCGGCACGACACACACACACACACACACACACACACACACACACACACACACACACACACACACACACACCACCACAACAAAACACACACACACACACACACACACACACACACACACACACACACACACACCACAAAGAAAGGTTAAGGGAAATCGGCCTGACGGGAAAATTGGAGGACAGAAGGGTTAGGGGGGATATGATAACGACATGCAAAATACTGCGAGGAATTGATAAGGTGGACAGAGACAAGATGTTCCAGAGATGGGACACAGAAAAGGGGGTCACAATTGGAAAGTTGAAGACTCAGATAGTCGAGAGATGTTAGGAAGTACTTCTTTAGTCATAGAGTTGTCAGGAAGTGGAACAGTCTGGCAAGTGATGTAGTGGAGGCAGAAACCATACATAGTTTTAAGAGAGATATGATAGAGCTCATGGAGCAGGGAGAGAGAGGACCTAAAAGCGACAGTAAAGGGGCGGGGTCAGGAGCTATGTCTCGACCCCTCCCCCACAAATAGGTGAGTCCCCCGCACACACACACACACACTCAACCCACCCCCCACAACCCACCAACAAACCCATATTAGTTGGGGTTATCTGAAGTCTCATTATATATATATATATTTTTTTATTATATATATAGGATATATATATATTTTTAAATATATATATATATAATATAAGAGAGGGGAGAAGAGGAGAGAGAGAAAAATGACTTTGCGTCGCCGGGGGTCGGGGTGCAACCCCAACGCTACCTGTCCGACACTGTCAATTTACTACAGAGTGTTTTTAACCAATTGAGCCATTTTCTCCATATAAAACAAGACAAAAATACTATAGTTAATGAGTGGCACGGGCTGTGGCTGTGGGTATGAACAGATAAGTGTAGGTGGGTATTTAATGGATATTTAAATACGTGTGGGCATAATATATTACCTTTCCATTATTCCGGGTCAACCCCCCCCCCCCTCCAACCACCCCCCATATCAACCTAAAACTAGGCTTTTACTGTCCGCACGCCCAATACGAGCCCACACCCGGCTTTCCCCAATGCTTAAGTACTTCCGTTCTTTTGGGCAGCCAGGGGTTTTGGCTTTTTCCCCTAATGCTAGGGGAGGCTGTTAAACATTTTGGGGGCCCCCGGGCACTTAGGGGTTTTTTCCCCCAAAAGTGAGGTAATTGGGCAGAATGGATAGGTGTAGGTAAGTACGGCATGAGGGATAAGTGTAGGTACTGGGGAAATGAATGGTGGGTGTAGGTACATCGGGCATGAATAGATAGGCGTAGGTCGGGGGGGCAGAATGGATAGGTATGGGTAGGTGGGGTATGTATAGGTAAGCGTTGAGTCAGTATAAAGCACTGGGCTGGAGGATGCCCGGGGGCGACCTTGGCCACACCCAACTTTACCTTTGGGGGTGGCCACTGCGGTGGGTGTTGGGGCGGGGCCGTGGCCCCAAAGAGGGCCTCTTTTTAAAAACTGCCTCACCCTTGTTTCACAACGTGGTTGCTTCAATAACCACCATGTTCGTGGGGGACGGTCATTGTTCTGCCATGTGCCCCATTAACACATTGCTTAAGGACTCCCCCTGTACGTATAAAGTAAATTTCGTCATAAAGTGGTGTGTGTAACAGCGAATAGGTCTTGATTAGAGTTTTTGTTCTCAGTGTAAAAAATTGCGGTTTTTTACATTTCATTAAGAAAACACTATATATATATATTATAAATTTTTTTAAATATTATATTATATATAATATATATATATAAAATTATTTTTTATTATATTTATATATATTTATATAATTTTTATGTCGTGCCGAAAAGGGGCCCAACTTGCGTCTTGGCTTAAATACAAAACTCACTTGCCCAAAAGGATAAGTGAAAAAATTTGTGTATGAAAATAATTTCGCCAAATCTTCTGAACCTAACGAGAAAAATATATTTGATTGTGTTTTTTAGTACTAAATTATTGAAAACTTTTTAAAATTATTTAGTTGGGTTGGAAAATAAAATTGTTTTTGTTATAAAAAGGTTAGGAAGTTTCTAAGTTTTTTTGGGTTTGAAAAAAATTTAATTTTTACATTAACATTAATGAAAAAATATATCTCAAAATGTATAAAAAAAATTTCAGAAAGGACTTAATTTTAAATGAGTTGTTGCTAATTGACCAGTTTTACATTTTCGGCACGACATATTTATATATATATAATATATAATAATATATAATATATATATATATATATATATATATATTATATAATATATTATATATATATATATATATATATTATTCATTCCTTCCTCCGTGGTTGTTATATATATATATAAGGGTAAAGGGGCTTTTGTGGCATTTATGGATTTGGAAAAGGCGAGGGACAGGGCGGACAAGGGGGCAATGTGGCAGATGTTGAAAATGTTTGGAATAGGAGGTAAGTTATTGAAAGCAGTGAAAAGTTTTTATGAGGATAGTGAGGCTCAGGTTAAAGCATGTAGGCGAGAGGGAGATTATTTCCCAGTAAAGTAGGCCTTAGACAGGGATGTGTGATATTACCATGGTTGTTCAATATATTTATAGATGGAGTTGTAAGAGAAGTGAATGCTCGGGGTTGGTAAGAGGTGTGGGGTTAAAAGATAAAGAATCTAACACAAAGTGGGAGTTGTCGCAGTTGCTCTTTGCTGATGACACTGTGCTTTTGGGAGATCTGAAGAGAAGTTGCAGAGGTTTGGGTTGATGAGTTTGCTAGGGTATGTAAAAGAAGAAAATTAAGAGTGAATATAGGAAAGAGTAAGGTGATGAGAATAACAATAAACTTAGGAACGGAACATTGGATATCAGATTGGAGAGAGAGAGTATGGAGGAGATGAGTGTGTTCAGATATTTGGGAGTAGACGTGTCAGCAGATGGGTCTATGAAGGATAAAGGTCATAGAATTGACGAGGGGAAAGAGGTGAGTGGTGCACTAAGGAGTCTGTGGAAACAAAGAACTTATCAAATGAAAGCAAAGTGAGGACTGTATGAGAGTATAGTTATACCAAACGCTTTTATTGGGTGTGAGGCATGGGTTGTGAATTTGCAAAAAGGGAGAAGGCTGGAGGCAGTGGAGATGTCATGTCTGAGGGCGATGTGTGGTGTGAATATAATGCAGAGAATCCGTAGTTTGGAGATTAGGAGGTGTGGGATTACGAAAACTATTATCCAGAGGGCTGAGGAGTTATTTAGATGGTTTGGACATGTAGAGAGGCTGGAATGAAATAAAAATGACTTCGAGACTGTATAAATCTGTAGTGGAGGGAAGGCGGGGTACAGGTCGGCTTAAGAAATGTTGGAGAGAGGGAGTAAATGAGGTTTTGTGTGCGAGGGGTTTGGACTTCCAGCTAGCGTGCATGAGCGTGTTGGAGTGCTGTTGGAGTGTAAACAAGGTAACATTTATGAAGGATTCAGGGAAAAGGCAGGCAGGACTTGAGTCCTACAGATGGAAAGTACAATGCCTGCACTCTGAAGGAGGTATGTTAATGTTGCAGTATTATAACTGTAGTGTAAGCGCGCCTCTGGCAAGACAGTAATGAAGTAAATGATGATGAAAGTTTTTCTTTTTCGGGCCTTTGTGGAAAACGGCCAATGTGTTAAAAAATAATTATATATATATATATATATATATATATAATATATATATATATATATATATTTATTTTTATTATCACACCGGCCGATTCCACCAAGGCAGGGTGGCCCGAAAAAAGAAAAACTTTCACCATCATTCACTCCATCACTGTCTTGCCAGAAGGGTGCTTTACACTACAGTTTTTAAACTGCAACATTAACACCCCTCCTTCAGAGTGCAGGCACTGTACTTCCCATCTCCAGGACTCAAGTCCGGCCTGCCGGTTTCCCTGAATCCCTTCATAAATGTTACCTTGCTCACACTCCAACAGCACGTCAAGTATTAAAAACCATTTGTCTCCATTCACTCCTATCAAACACGCTCACGCATGCCTGCTGGAAGTCCAAGCCCTCGCACACAAAACCTCCTTTACCCCCCTCCCTCCAACCCTTCCTAGGCCGACCCCTACCCCGCCTTCCTTCCACTACAGACTGATACACTCTTGAAGTCATTCTGTTTCGCTCCATTCTCTCTACATGTCCGAACCACCTCAACAACCCTTCTCAGCCCTCTGGACAACAGTTTTGGTAATCCCGCACCTCCTCCTAACTTCCAAACTACGAATTCTCTGCATTATATTCACACCACACATTGCCCTCAGACATGACATCTCCACTGCCTCCAGCCTTCTCCTCGCTGCAACATTCATCACCCACGCTTCACACCCATATAAGAGCGTTGGTAAAACTATACTCTCATACATTCCCCTCTTTGCCTCCAAGGACAAAGTTCTTTGTCTCCACAGACTCCTAAGTGCACCACTCACTCTTTTTCCCTCATCAATTCTATGATTCACCTCATCTTTCATAGACCCATCCGCTGACACGTCCACTCCCAAATATCTGAATACGTTCACCTCCTCCATACTCTCTCCCTCCAATCTGATATTCAATCTTTCATCACCTAATCTTTTTGTTATCCTCATAACCTTACTCTTTCCTGTATTCACCTTTAATTTTCTTCTTTTGCACACCCTACCAAATTCATCCACCAATCTCTGCAACTTCTCTTCAGAATCTCAAGAGCACAGTGTCATCAGCAAAGAGCAGCTGTGACAACTCCCACTTTGTGTGTGATTCTTTATCTTTTAACTCCACGCCTCTTGCCAAGACCCTCGCATTTACTTCTCTTACAACCCCATCTATAAATATATTAAACAACCACGGTGACATCACACATCCTTGTCTAAGGCCTACTTTTACTGGGAAAAAATTTCCTCTTTCCTACATACTCTAACTTGAGCCTCACTATCCTCGTAAAAACTCTTCACTGCTTTCAGTAACCTACCTCCTACACCATACACTTGCAACATCTGCCACATTGCCCCCCTATCCACCCTGTCATACGCCTTTTCCAAATCCATAAATGCCACAAAGACCTCTTTAGCCTTATCTAAATACTGTTCACTTATATGTTTCACTGTAAACACCTGGTCCACACACCCCCTACCTTTCCTAAAGCCTCCTTGTTCATCTGCTATCCTATTCTCCGTCTTACTCTTAATTCTTTCAATTATAACTCTACCATACACTTTACCAGGTACACTCAACAGACTTATCCCCCTATAATTTTTGCACTCTCTTTTATCCCCTTTGCCTTTATACAAAGGAACTATGCATGCTCTCTGCCAATCCTAGGTACCTTTACCCTCTTCCATACATTTATTAAATAATTGCACCAACCACTCCAAAACTATATCCCCACCTGCTTTTAACATTTCTATCTTTATCCCTCAATCCCGGCTGCCTTACCCCTTTCATTTTACCTACTGCCTCACGAACTTCCCCCACACTCACAACTGCTCTTCCTCACTCCTACAAGATGTTATTCCTCCTTGCCCTATACACGAAATCACAGCTTCCCTATCTTCATCAACATTTAACAATTCCTCAAATATTCCTTCCATCTTCCCAATACCTCTAACTCTCCATTTAATAACTCTCCTCTCCTATTTTAACTGACAAATCCATTTGTTCTCTAGGCTTTCTTAACTTGTTAATCTCACTCCAAAACTTTTTCTTATTTTCAACAAAATTGTTGATAACATCTCACCCACTCTCTCATTTGCTCTCTTTTTACATTGCTTCACCACTCTCTTAACTTCTCTCTTTTTCTCCATATACTCTTCCCTCCTTGCATCACTTCTACTTTGTAAAAAACTTCTCATATGCTAACTTTTTCTCCCTTACTACTCTCTTTACATCATCATTCCACCAATCGCTCCTCTTCCCTCCTGCACCCACTTTCCTGTAACCACAAACTTCTGCTGAACACTCTAACACTACATTTTTAAACCTACCCCATACCTCTTCGACCCCATTGCCTATGCTCTCATTAGCCCATCTATCCTCCAATAGCTGTTTATATCTTACCCTAACTGCCTCCTCTTTTAGTTTATAAACCTTCACCTCTCTCTTCCCGATGCTTCTATTCTCTTGTATCCCATCTACCTTTTACTCTCAGTGTAGCTACAACTAGAAAGTGATCTGATATATCTGTGGCCCCTCTATAAACATGTACATCCTGAAGTCTACTCAACAGTCTTTTATCTACCAATACATAATCCAACAAACTACTGTCATTTCGCCCTACATCATATCGTGTATACTTATTTATCCTCTTTTTCTTAAATATGTATTACCTTTAACTAAACCCCTTTCTATACAAAGTTCAATCAAAAGGGCTCCCATTATCATTTACACCTGGCACCCCAAACTTTCCCACCACACCCTGTCTAAAAGTTTCTCCTACTTTAGCATTCAAGTCCCCTACCACAAAATTAAATCTCTCACTTGGTTCAAAGGCTCCTATACATTCACTTAACATCTCCCAAATCTCTCTCTCTCCTCTGCATTCCTCTCTTCTCCAGGTGCATACACGCTTATTATGACCACTTCTCGCATCCAACCTTTACTTTAATCCACATAATTCTTGAATTTACACATTCATATTCCTTTTCCTTCCATAACTGATCATTTAACATTACTGCTCCCCCTTCCTTTGCTCTAACTCTCTCAGATACTCCAGTTTTAACCCCATTTATTTCCCCCACTGAAAATCTCCTACCCCTTCAGCTTTGTTTTGCTTAGGGCCAGGACATCCAACTTCTTTTCATTCATAACATCAGCAATCATTGTTTCTTGTCATCCGCACTACATCCACGCACATTTAAGCAACCCAGTTTTATAAAGTTTTTCCTTCTTCTCTTTTTTAGTAATTGTATACAGGAGAAGGGGTACTAGCCATTGTTTCCCGGCATTTTGTCGCCTCATACGACACGCATGGCTTACGGAGGAAAGATTCTTTTCCATTCCCCATGGACAATAGAAGAAATAAAAAAGAACAAGAGCTATTTAGAAAAAGGAGAAAAAACCAGATGTATGTATATATATATATGCATGTGCGTGTCTGTGAAGTGTGACCAAAGTGTAAGTAGGAGTAGCAAGATATCCCTGTTATCTTAGCGTGTTTATGAGACGAAAAAGAAACCAGCAATCCTACCATCATGCAAAACAGTTACAGGTTTTTGTTTCACAGTCATTTTGGCAGGACGGTAGTACTTCCTGGGTGGTTGCTGTCTACCAACCCACTACCTATAGTATATATATATTAATATATATATATTTTATATATATATATATATATATATATATATATATATAATTATAATATTATATATATATATATATATAATATATATATATATATTATTAAATATATATATATATATATATATATATATATATATATATATATATATATATTTTATATATATATGCAATAAGATCAAAAGTAAACAGGTGATTTCAGAATATGCAAAACAACCACTGTGAAAGAATAGAGAAGTTCCAAGCGCTTTGTGACTACTCACATTATCAAGGAACAATGAAAGTAAATCATCAAAGGAAGGTACATAAAGGGGTAGCCACACCTCACTATCAATCCACAACAACGAAACACCCGACGTGAGACAGCAGGCCGCCGGCCGAACTAAAACAGGTCCTTCATACAACCCACCAACAAACTATTCTACCCCAAAAAATAAGAAATTTAAAAAAAATTTTTATTTGTCCAAAGTATTATTAAATTCTTCCCAAATTCTATTAATTATAAATGGATCTAAATTTTATAAAGCACTTTGGGAATTTTTATTATTTCACAGTGGTTGGATATTTTGAATCACCGTTTACTGTGATCTTTTGATATATATAATAATA
>NW_026467895.1:0-13025 GCF_026875155.1 Cherax quadricarinatus | reverse complement strand
ATAGGCCTACTAGGGAGATTACACTAGACCTCATCCTACTAACAATGATGATCTGATAAGAAATGTCACCATATCAAAAACAATATAAGCAGATCACAACATAATAGAGGTTCAGACATGTATTCGCGGACCCCAGACCGACATAATGAGATTAGTCACGAGGGAGCATTCACCAAATTCACTTCAATAACAAAAACATAAAGTGGGACCAAGTAAACAGTCCTAACCGATATAAGCTGGGAAGATATACTATGCAACACAGACCCCAAATTATGCCTAGAACAGATTAACTTGGTGGCACTCGATGTATGCACAAGGCTTATTCCTCTAATAAAAAGGAGGAGTAGATGTAAAATAGAGACAGGCGCCCCCTTTACAGCGACGGAAAAGAACAACAGAGCGGCTAAAATAGGTCAATATATCTGAAATGCGTAGGGAGACACTGGTCAGAGAAATAGCAAGCATCGAACTTAAGCTAAAGGAATCCTTTAGGAGTCAGGAATCGCGGGAAGAACTAAAAGCCATAAATGAAATCGAAAGAAACCCAAAGTATTTCTTCTGTGCCAATCAAAGTCGAGAACAACATCCAGTATTGGGCCCCTACATAAACAAGATGGGTCCTACACAGATGACAGCAAGGAAATGAGTGAGCTACTCAAGTCCCAATATGACTCAGTTTTTAGCAAGCCGCTAACCAGACTGAGAGTCGAAGATCAAAATGATTTTTTTATGAGAGAGCCACAGAATTTGGTTAACACAAGCCTATCCGATGTTATCCTGACGCCAAATGACTTCGAACAGGCGATAAATGACATGCCCATGCACTCTGCGCCAGGGCCAGACTCATGGAAACTCTGTGTTCATCAAGAACTGCCTTACCATCCTATTGAGAGGGAGCATGGACACGGGGGTCGTCCCACAGTTACTAAAAACAACAGACATAGCCCCACTCCACAAAGGAGGCAGTAAAGCAACAGCAAATAACTACAGACCGATAGCACTAACATCCCATATCATAAAAATCTTTGAAAGGATCCTAAGAAGCAAGATCACCATGCATCTAGAAACCCATCAGTTACACAACCCAGGGCAACATGGGTTTAGAACAGGTCGCTCCTGTCTGTCTCAACTATTGGATCACTACGACAAGGTCCTAGATGCACTAGAAACAAAAAGAATGCAGATGTAATGTAACAGCTTTGCAAAAGCCTCCGACAAGTTTTGGCAGGGGCGAAATAGCGCACAAAATGCGTGCAAAAGGAAAAAAGGGAAAAAGTCGGGAGGATCAAATTTTTTTCCTCACAAACAGAACACGAGAGTAGTAGTCAACAAGTAAAGCCCGAGGCAGCAGGGTGAAAAGCTCTTTTCCCCACAAAGGCACATACTCGCTCCCCTCTGCCCTCTCCCAACGAATAGACAAGGAGTCAGCCACGCACCGTGTCTTCCTTTCCAGATGACACCCAAATCTGCATGCAGTGTCCCCATTGCGACACTGCAAGGCTCCAGGGGACTAAAACCAAATCTTTCAGTGGGCTGCGAGAACAATATGAAGTTCAACGATAGAAATTTCAATTACTCAGATATGGTAAACACGGGGGAAATTAAATCTTCTCAAAATACAAAACAAATTTGGCCACAAAATAGAGCGAAACCCCAACGTCAAAGACCTGGGTGATCATGTCGGGGGATCCACCTTCAAGGCCCATAAATTGTATCAATCGCATCTGCTGAAAAATGACAATGGATAATGAGAACCTCAAAACTAGGGAGGCCAACCCCATATACACTCTTCAGGTCATTGTTCTATCTGGGCGGGAATTTTGCTGCACACAAAACAGCACCTTTAAAGGAGGTAAAAAACTGACCTAGAAATGTACGGGGAACCCTTTACGGCGTGCAAACAGAAAAAACCCCTCAATTAGGGAGCGCTTGAGTTCCTAAACCTGTATTCCCTGGAACGCAGGCAAAAAGAGATACATGTTAGACACCGGGGAAAATCCAGAGGGACAGTACCAAATTTGCACACAAAATCACTCACTACGAAAGCAAAGATTTGGCAGACGATGCAACATCCCCCGAATGAAAAGCAGGGTGCACTAGACGTTAAGAGACCTACGTAAGTTCGGGGGCCCGAGACTTTTTCAACTGCCCCCAGCTACTAAGGGGGTTTCCCAACAGACCCCTGGCAGTCTTCAAGCTGGAAGGGACAAGCCCCAAAAGTGGGTTTCCCTGACCATCGGGCTTTTTTTCTCGATTGGTTTCGTGCACCCACAGTAACAGCCGGGTTTTGATCAGGCTCAGTCCAAAATAAGGTGGTCACCCCGGGGCCGGGGGGGCATTGACCCGCGTAACTTCTTCGGGAAAAACTCAGGTAAACTCATATCTTTTTTCAAGGGAATTAGGGTGTAACTTTAATTCATCAGGGTTTTCACCGTTTCTTGTCCCTTTAACCCCAAACATTTTTGAATGTTTTTGTAAAATGACCCTTCCAAGTTGCAATGATCTTTTTTTGCTTTGAATCCAGGGACTGCCAGCCACAACTTCCTCGTCCACCAGGGTTTAGAGAATTAAAAACACCGTTTAGCTACTTTATAGACCTTTATAAGAATTTGATTCTTATGACCAAGTTTTTGGTAAGATGGGTAAGGAAGAAGGATGGGGTAAGGAAGAAATTTGGAAAAGGGTTGGGGGGGGATGGGGTGGGTTTAAAAAAGGGTAAGGGCCCAACCACTAGGGTGAAATTTTTAAAAAGTGTATGTGGAATATTAAAAAATTCTTAAAGGGGTTAATAAAATTTACTTTTGCATAAACCTAGCACAAAATTAATTAAATTTTGTACTCTTACCCATTTCTTTCAACAGTCCCTTAAATTTTAAGAATTTATTAAAAAAAGAAATTTTCACTGATTCACCCCTTCAAAAGGGCCCAAACCCAGATGTGGAAATTAAATCATTTATGAACCTCAACGTTCATTCGAAAAAGTAATCTCATGGGGGTGACAAAAATATTTTGTTACAGAGTTCCCCCTGAAAAAGTGCAAGAAAACTTAAGCCCCCCCCTGGTTGCTGCAGTGGCTCCTTGACCTAAAAATCTTATCCACAACTAACTTAATTAAACCAGTAAGCCCTGTTCAGTGTCACCCCTTACTAAAGAGGGAAAATTTATTAATACAAGAAGCAGGGAAAATTTTAAATGTGTTTGGGTGAAACTCTCCCGAGGTTCATTAACGGGAGGATGAATTTTTTTGGGCTATAAAAAATTCCAGTGTTGGAGTTCCCACCCCAGGGGGCCAACCCAAAGGGGGGAAAAATGTACTCCACTTTTTTTGTTGTGCTTCAAAATTGTCATATGGGCAGTTGCTTCTTCATGAAATTTGGGTTATTTCTTGTTTGTTAAGGCAAAGTGTCTCCAAATAAATCACGCCCCTTTGCCTCGTTGGAATTAACGCCTTTATTTAGGGTCAAATTAGCTAATTAAAAAGAAATAAGTTCAGGAAATAAATATTACGACACGAAATTTTTGGTCTGATAATGAGTATCCTTTTAATGGATTCTAAAGGAAACAGTAAAAAATTTTGTCGTACAAAACAGAGTCCTGAAATTAATCAATGCAAAAGAATATAATATTTGGGCAGTAGTTAAATTTAATCATATACCAGGTGAGGGAGAATCCCGTATTTCTTGTCTCGAGGTTTACCTTATGCTAAATTTGTAATGCTGATCATTTTTTAAAGGGCCGAGTGGTTTGGGAAACAAAGCTAATTGGCCTGTACAAAAGATTAAAATTTTCCCGTTGAAATTAAATGTGACCCACTCAATTTTTGTCCTTCCTTAGCCATTTATAAAACAGATATTCTCTTTACCAAACAACAATTAAATAAATTGGGGTTTAAAATTTTTAAACAAAATGAATATCCATATAAGTTTTCAATCCTCTTGAAATTGGATAAAGAGGGTACAGGGAAAAAACTATGGAAATGGGATTAAATTTATAATGGGAAAAAAAAATTTTTTGGGGAAAGGTTTCCTAAAAGAGAAATTGGTGCTGTTTTTGAGAAAGTGTAATTTGGGGCAGAGGTAGGTTACAAAATGCTAAATTTGGGGGATTAGCTAAAAACCCAATCTTACTGCCCAAAAATATCATCTAAAAATTTATTTTTCTAAATGCCCATAAAAAATGTTTTTGCATGGTGGGGACAAGATACCTTTAAAATTTTATTTGGGGAAAATTTTGGATTCCACAAGGCGGGAAAGTGTAAAAAGGTGATTAAATCTCGTGTAATAGTCGCCGTGTGGATGCCAAACCTATATGTACCCCGGCCCCCACCATTGCCAAAAGGGGCGTGACAATTTGCGAACCCCCTTTTATGTAAAAAGGGGTTGATAAGTGGGCCAATAATTTTAACAGGTTCTTCAGATGGTGTTTCCCCTGAAAGTGTTGTTTGTTCACCTGTACTGTACTGGGCTAGTCTCTGGCACAAAACCAAAACCCATATTTAAAAAGATCAAGACAATGAAAAAACAAAAAAAATGCGTTTAAAAAATTAAAAATCCTTGGTTAGCACAAATAAATTCAACAATTCAACTTGTGAAACATATAAAAAAAATAATGTGTGTAACCTTGGGGCCCAAAATGTGCCCACTTTCCAGTCTAGCGTGGATGGTTGGAAGGTGCTATGCCTAAAACCCGGCTTTAGAATTCACTGAAATAAAACTAGGTTAAATCGTCCAGCTACTATAACTGTTTTAAATATTACACAAACCTGCCTACTGTGTACCTTGCAAATCTATTAAGTATTAACACACAATTCCTACTCTGGTTTTTTGAATCACGTAAAAAATTTAAAATTTCCCAACTTAACAGCCACCTGGCCTGCCTGTAAATTTAATAAATAAAAATTCTGTGTTAACAGCTTGGCCTAGCCTCTGTGCAACTCTGGGCCTAGTGTGCTAACTTAATCTAACTTTTTTAACCTGGGTTCCCAACTGTGGTACCTAGTAGTTAATTTTAACCTAGCTATTCCTATCACGGTTCAAAAACCACTGTGGAAAATTTGTCTGAACGCCTCCATGTGAGTTGCTTACCCTAGCAACTTGTTGACACCGAGCCTAGGTCGGTACCCAGCCCACAAGTGGCTTATAGGACGATTTCCATAAAAGACTGTTTGCAAAAAAATCTTGCCTGCATGCACAATAAAGGGCTAATTACTTGGTGTTGAAGAATATATTCCGGTGTTCAACCCCCCTAAGCTTTACCCCTCTGACTTCCCCCAACCCGTGCAACTGGGGCCTAAAATTCCTGCAATATTTATCGACATTAGTACCCGCCTGCACCCGAAATTCCCGTTTCCAGGGGGGGGAGGTATATTATCAAAGTAAATTTAAATAATAATAATCAAAAAAAATATAATTAATTCTCTCTAACATTAGTATTGTCTGAAAGCACTATCACATTTTAAATTTTTAAAAATTATCTGGTACATTAACATTTTAAAAAGATATTACAAAAATTACAAGTAAGTTTGTGTGTATATGGTAAGTCTCAATAGATCGCTATGTCTCAAAACTGACTAGACTTAAACAACTGGCAAAGCCTCAAAAAAAACTAACTTTCTTGACCAACGGCAGTCAGAACAGTCTGCTTGAACAATAAAAAGAATGCTAAGCCCAATAGCAATATAACAAGCAACTGCGACACAGAATCAGGAAAAAGGGGAGATAATATAACGACACTAAATAGGGACCATCAGCAGATCCCCCACAAGTCACAAAACTCCCAAACTACTGAATCTAAGCTCAGCATAAGAAAATCCCGACTGTAATAATACACAGATACCAGTACAAGTTAGGTCAGAAGCTACAGCTCAGGACCTGATTTTGCTCAAGAGTCTATGCGCCCACACAAACCTCAGTACAACGTCGAAAATCACTAATCTATACAATGTTCTGTGAACAGAGTTCTACAGAACTAACAAGAATAATGAGACAGACAATCTGTCCAACCACCAAGAGAGTCTAGACCAGACTGAATACTTCAGGCGAGGTGAGGACACCCCCCTCGATCACGTGATAGCTCCGAGGAAAAGCTGTAGCACAAAAAGAAGCCGGCAGTCTAACGAGCCACAAGCGATAATTTTCAGTTTGTTAGACAATCAAGACTGAACTGAGCACATATGTTACATCCTACCTAACCCAAAGAAGGTAAGTCAAATAACAATATAAAGCAATACATTTACGATTTAGCTATTATCGCAATATAAGCATTAAAAAATTATATGAAAAGGTAATAATTATATACATACATATTAATCATCGCAAACCCATTCAGGGTTGCAACACCGGGTGTGTGTGTGTGTGTTTTGGGTGGAAGTAAGGCCAACCAACCCATCCGTTCCATCCTGTGTACCACTGATATACACTGTGCACCACTGTGATATACACTGTGTACTTCTGATACACACTGTGCACCACTGTGATATACACTGTGTACCACTGTGATATACACTGTGTACGATTGTGATATACACTGTGTAACCACTGTGATATACACTGTGTACAATTGTGACATACACTGTGTACCACTGATATACACTGTGCACCACTGTGATATACACTGTGCACCACTGTGATATACACTATGCACCACTGTGATATAACACTGTGCACCACTGTGATATACACTGTGTACCACTGTGATATACACTGTGTACCACTGCGATATACACTGTGTACCACTCACCTAATTGTGGTTGCAGTGTCGAGACTCAGCTCCTGGCTTCGCCTATTCAGTGATCACTACTAGGTCCTCTCTCTGCCTCCTTAGCTTTGCCATACCTCGTCTTAAAGCTATGTATGGTTCCTGCCTCCACTACATCGCTTGCTAGGCTATTCCACTTCCTGACGACTCTGTGACTGAAGAAATACTTCCTAACATCTCTGTGACTCGTCTGGGTCTCCAGCTTTCAATTGTGACCCCTTGTTTCTGTGTCCCCTCTCTGGAACATCCTGTCTCTATCCACCTTGTCTATTCCACGCAGTATTTTGTATGTTGTTATCATGTCTCCCCTGACCCTCCTGTCCTCCAGTGTCGTCAGTCCGATTTCCCTCAACCTTTCTTCGTAGGACATTCCCCTGAGCTCCGGAACTAGCCTTGTTGTAAACCTTTGTACTTTCTCTAATTTCTTGACGTGCTTAACCAGGTTTGGGTTCCGAACTGGTGTTGCATACTCCAGTATGGGCCTGACGTACACAGTGTACAGTGTCTTGAACGATTATATATACACTGTGCACCACTGTGATATACACTAAATGTGTATGACGCTCTATTTTCAGGGAGGCTTCAGGGAGGCTTTCTTTTCTCTCGCAGAAATTATAGTTATTTTTTCCACACGTCGCTGTTACAAAATTCATCTTCTTAATTAACTTCTCCAAACCATAGAGAGTTAAGGTAATTTGTTCTCGTTTAACAGATGGCCTGTTTATGGTTTCGTAACAATAAATTGTAATAATAAATTCGGGATTACAAAACAAGTAACTAAAATTTAGAATCTTTACTAGTAAAGTTTAGCTGAATATATGCTTATATAATGTTAGGACACTAACATAAAATAAGGAGTTTAACTCTTACACTTCTCTTAGTACGTACCAGTATATTGATATGGATAAATCGACCTTATAAGGTCGAACTTTGTACTAAATTCACCAATTATATCCACTATAAGGTAACCTACAATGGTTACTAAAACTTATTCACAAGGTAACCTACAATAGTTACTAAGATTTAGCTGAACTAAGCTTAGACCATAAATTAACACACAAAGGCCGACAAGGTTTATTCAGTCAACTGAACGATTAATTCACCAGAGTATGGATAACTCAAAAGTGACGAACTTAAGAAAGGAAATCAACTGCGAAAGGAAATTGACCACCAGAGAGAACCTGACATGTCTCTTATGAGAGGTCAGCGGATAACAAAGTGAGGTATGCTCCCTTAGCTATGCAAGCCCAGACTGACTTGAGACTACTCCAAGCCTTACAATACCTCATGACACTGACGGTGCGAGGGACCACCAGACACTAACAATCTAACGACAGTTAGCCAGGTTGTTACTCACAGTGAAGCGCCTATCACTTAGAATAAACATCCTACCTATCCACATAGCTAGCAATAAAAGGGCAGATAATACTATAAAGAACAATATACATTATTTTAGCTATTAATAATGCCATCGGTAATATAGTATTAAGTGAATAGCAAAATATGTGCACACAATATTAATTATTAACCCTGGGTCCAATCAGAGGACGCAACTTTCACTATAGGCTTATAGTTGACCTGGTGTAAGAATGGCGCCACCACTATGTTATATGCACGCTTCTTTCCTTGTTTCTGGCTCTCTCTCTACTATTTTTCTTCTAGATTAGTTCTAAGTGTTCGAGAGATATACTTTACAAGTTCACTGAAATAATTCAACGCTTTTGACACGAGAAAAAACTACGATAATCCACGAAAAACGGAGGAGTAAAAAGCCTATTTTTCAAGATAGTGGTCAATTTTCAAAAGCTGAACCTTGAATTATTGGGAAGTTGCATCTTGTGGCTTGTATACGACCAGAATCACAAGGTTTTGCCTTTCAATCTTGACTGCCAAAACTTCAGCTAGATTATTTGTGGTGTTTAATAATTCTGAGCAAATGAGCCACCCCCATCCTTCCCCCACCTTGTTGTCTGTTCTTTCTGCCGCATCGCATCTGAATAAGCCTTACCCTGGGATCCTCATTTCGATGTCAAAGTGATTTTTCGTGTGGATTTCAGTGTAAACCGCAAACATTACATTTGACTCTCTGAGCAGTCCACTGATGGAAGGTATTTTGCTGTTGGTTGATGGCTTTATACCCTGTATATTTGCAAATACAAATATTGTTGTTCTGATTGTGTGCTGGGGATTTTTTTTGCTGGCACTAGTATCTGTCGTTCTGGAGTGGAGGCCATGACTGTGCCTTCACTCCAGTAGTGGGCCAAGTGGTCTAGTATTTTTATCATTACCTGGAGTATTCCTGGAGAGGTTTCGGGGTCAACGCCCCCCGCGGCTCATTCTGAGACTAGGCATCGTGGTGGATCAGGGTTGGTCAGGTACTGACTTTACTTGCTGTCCAGTGCCTTCTTGAAGACAACCAGAGGTCTATTGGTAATCCCCCTTATTTAAACTGGGAGACAGTTGAACAGACTTGGGCCCAGGACACTTACTGTGTTGTCTCTCATGTACTCGTGGCGCCCCTGCTTTCATCGGGAATGTTGCATCGTCTGTCGAGTCTTTTGCTTTCATAGGGAGTGATTTTCGTATGCAGGTTTGGTACCAATCCCTCCAGGACCTTTCAAGTGTATATTATCATGCATCTCTCTCGCCTGCGTTCCAGGGAATACAAATCAAGAACCTTTAGCCTTTCCCAGTAATTTAGGTACCTTATCGTGCTTATATGTGCCGTGAAAGTTCTTTGTACACTCTCCAGGTCTACAATGTCGCCAGCCTTGAAGGGGGCCGTTAGTGTACAGCAGTATTCCAGACTAGAGAGTACAAGCGATTTGAAGAGAATCATCAAGGGCTTGGCATCCTTAATTTTGAAGGATCTTATTATCCATCGTACCATTTTCCTAGCAGATGCGGTAGATACATTGTTGTGGTCTTTGGTCATGAGATCGTGGTATTATTTTGGATGGTCAAAATTGCACGTCTCGCCGGTTTTTCCTGATATTCCATGCCTACAGATATCCAAGGAATAGAATATGCACAGGATAGATTTTTGATTGCTAGGATTTTTTTGTTGTTGTTGCTGGGTTCCCTGTTGGTGCAGTATTTCCCGACCCCCCAATATCTGTGGCACTTTCTCTAGCATCAGTACTATCACCAGCAATAACTAATAACTAACCCCCTGAAGCATCATCCCCATTTTTTCCACCTAAAATGGAGGAATATAGAAAATAATATTGTTGCAGTAATAACACCAGGAGGCAGCTCTGATGAAAACTCACACTCACACACGAGCTTTTAAATCTCTGCACAAAATTCAATTTAAACCAGCAAATAATAGAGCCTACTAGACTGGAGAATACACTAGACCTCATCTTCACTAACAATGATGATCTGATAAGAAATGTCACCATATCAAAAACAATATACTCAGATCACAACATAATTGAGGTTCAGACATGTATGCGTAGAGCCCCAGACCGACATAATGAGACTAGTCCACGAGGGAGCATTCACCAAATTCACTTCAATAACAAAACATAAAGTGGGACCAAGTAAACCAATTCCTAACCGATATAAGCTGGGAAGATGTACTAAGCAACACAGACCCCAACTTATGCCTAGAACGAATTAACTCAGTGGCACTCGATATTTGCACAAGGCTTATTCCTCTAAGAAAAAGGAGGAGTAGATGTAAAATAGAAAGAGACAGGCGCTCCCTTTACAGACGACGGAAAAGAATAACAGAGCGGCTAAAAGAGGTCAATATATCTGAAATGCGTAGGGAGACACTGGTCAGAGAAATAGCAAGCAATCGAACTTAAGCTAAAAGAATCCTTTAGGAGTCAGGAATCGCGGGAAGAACTAAAAGCCATAAATGAAATCGAAAGAAACCCAAAGTATTTCTTCCCCTATCCCAAAACAAAATCGAAACAAGTCCATATTGGGGCCCCCACTTAAAAAAGAGGGGTCCTACACAATACAGCAAGGAAATGAGTGAGCTACTCAGTCCCAGTATGACTCATTTTTTTGCAACCGCTAACCAGTGAAGCAAAATTTAAAAAAAAATTTTTTTGAGGAGCCACAAAATTTGTTTAACACAAGCCTATCCGATGTTATCCTGACGCCAAAGACTTCGAAAAGGCGATAAATGACTCCCCCTGCACCTGCCCCGGGGCCCAGACTCATGAACTCTGTGTTATCAAGAACTGCAAAAGCCCCTATCACAGCCTTTTCCACCTATGGGAAGGGGCATGGACACGGGGGTCGTCCCCCAGTTACTAAAAACAACAGACATAGCCCCACTCCACAAAGGGGCAGTAAAACAACAGCAAAGAACTACAGACCAATAGCACAAAATCCATATCAAAAAAATTTTTAAAGGGGCCTAAGAAGCAAGATACCCCCCATCTAGAAAACCCATCATTACCAACCCAGGGCAACTGGGTTTAGAACAGGGCGCTCCTGTCTTTTCAAATATTGGATCACTACGACAAGGTCCTAAAACCTAGAAAAAAAAAATGCGATGAAAATATCCGACTTTGCAAAAGCCTTCGAAATGGACCCTGGCAATAGCGCACAAATGCGTGAAGGAATAAAGGGAAAAACAGGGAAAAATCGGTCGATGGATCTAATTCCTCACTAACAAAAACAGGAGGTCGCAACAAGAAAGTCCGAGGCAGGGGGCGGTGAAAAGCTCTGTTCCCCAAGGGACAGTACCGCTCCCATCCTGTTCCCATCCTCTTTTTCCCACTAGACAAGGAGTCAGCCCACACACCGTGTCTTCCTTTTCAATGACACCCGAATCTGCATACAGTGTCTTTCCTTTTCAGACACTGCAAGGGGTCCAGGCGGACTCAAACCCAAAACTTTCAGTGGGCTGCAGAAAACAACATAAGTTCAAGATGAAAATTTAAATTACCAGTATGGTAAACATGAGGAAATTAAATCTTCATCAGAGTACAAAACAAATTCTGGCCACAAAATAGAGCGAAACACCAACGTCAAAGTCTGGGAGTGATCATGTCAGAGGATCTCACCTTCAAGGACCGTAACATTGTATCAATCGCATCTGCTAGAAAAATGCAGGATGGATAATGAGAACCTTCAAAACTAGGGAGGCCAAGCCCATGATGACACTCTTCAGGTCACTTGTTTCTATCTAGGCTGGAATATTGCTGCACACTAACAGCACCTTTCAAGGCATGTGAAATTTGCCGACCTAGAAAATGTACAGAGAACTTTCACGGCACGCATAACGGAGATAAAACACCTCAATTACTGGGAGCGCTTTGAGGTTCCTAAACCTGTATTCCTGGAACGCAGGAGGGAGAGATACATGATTATATACACCTGGAAAATCCTAGAGGGACTAGTACCGAACTTGCACACGAAAATCACTCACTACGAAAGCAAAAGACTTGGCAGACGATGCACCATCCCCCAATGAAAAGCAGGGGTGTCACTAGCACGTTAAGAGACCATACAATAAATGTCAGGGGCCTGAGACTGTTCAACTTCCTCCCAGCACACATAAGGGGGATTACCAACAGACCCCTGGCAGTCTTCAAGCTGGCACTGGACAAGCAGCTAAAGTCAGTTCCTGATCAGCCGGGCTGTGGCTCGTACGTTGGTTTGCGTGCAGCCAGCAGTAACAACCTGGTTGATCAGGCTCTGATCCACCAGGAGGCCTGGTCACAGACCGGGCCGCGGGGGCGTTGACCCCCGGAACTCTCTCCAGGTAAACTCCAGGTGTAGTAGTTCTATTTTGTATTTCTGGATGTTGTATGTCTAGGTGTGTACATGTTTCATCAATACCAGGACCACTGTCTCCATCTGATGCACTTAAGTTGAAGAATAAGACACTTGTACAAAATTTGGGAATCTTTTATTGAGGAAACATTTCGCCAGCCAGTGGCTTCTTCAGTCCAATACCACGAAGAACGTGTGAAGAAGAGAAGGAGTTTGAGGTAATTGTGGAAAATACTGAATAAATATTTTTCAGAAATACAGTAGTTATATGTAATAGATGGCCATACTGTATTTAATAAAAATTTATGTTATAAAAAAATGGGAAACTGCGCCTGCACAGAGAACTCACCATTGTTGTTTGAAATAGACACCAACATTAGTGAATAAAGGAAGTATTTTTCGTGCTCTAGAGGTTTTAAAAATTGGGCTGACACCTCTCAAATAGGAGCCAAAATTTTTGATGTCATTTTCCCGATAACTTGAGATATCAGGGAACTGGATAAGAAGCTCCAGGAACCCAGATAATT
>NW_026467894.1:0-13437 GCF_026875155.1 Cherax quadricarinatus | reverse complement strand
AGAAGAGCTATGCATGCGGGCAAGCTCTGATAGGGTGACTTTAACCACAGGAGATCGACTGGGAGAACTTGGAGCCACATGGGGGCCAAGATACATGGAGGGCTAAGATGATGGAGGTGGTACTGGAAAACTTCATGTACCAACACGTAAGGGACACTACAAGAGAGAGAGGAGATGATGAACCAGCAAGACTGGACTTAGTATTCACCTTGAGTAGTGCAGATATTGAGGACATCACATATGAAAGACCCCTTGGGGCCAGCGATCTTGTGGTTTTAAGCTTCGAATACACAGTAGAGATACAAGTGGAGGGGGAAGCAGGAAGGCCAGGACGAATGAAGCCAAACTACAAGAGAGGGGACTACATTGGAATGAGGAACTTCCTGCACGGGGTTCAGTGGGACAGAACTAGCAGGGAAGCCAGTTAATGAGATGATGGAATATGTACCAACAATGTGCAAGGAGGTTGAGGAGAGGTTTGTACCCAAGGGTAAAAGGAATAATGAAAAAACCAGGACGAGCCCATGGTTCACCCAAAGGTGCAGAGAGGCAAAAACCAAGTATGCAAGGGAATGGAAGAAAAATAGAAGGCAAAAGACCCAGGAGAATAAGGAGAGCAGTCGTAGAGCCAGAAATGAATATGCACAGATAAGAAGAGAGGCCCAACGACAATATGAAAATGACATAGCAGGGAAAGCCAAATCTGACCCAAAACTGTTATACAGCCACATCAGGAGGAAAACAACAGTCAAGGACCAGGTAATCAGGCTAAGGTAATCAGGCTAGAAAATGTACAGAGAACATTCACGGCACGCATAACAGAGATAAAACACCTCAATTACTGGGAGCGCTTGAGGTTCCTGAACCTGTATTCCCTGGAATGCAGGCGGGAGAGATACATGATTATATACACCTGGAAAATCCTAGAGGGACTAGTACCGAACTTGCACACGAAAATCACTCACTACGAAAGCAAAAGACTTGGCAGACGATGCAACATCCCCCCAATGAAAAGCAGGGGTGTCACTAGCACGTTAAGAGACCATACAATAAGTGTCAGGGGCCCGAGACTGTTCAACTGCCTCCCAGCATACATAAGGGGGATTACCAACAGACCCCTGGCAGTCTTCAAGCTGGCACTGGACAAGCACCTAAAGTCGGTACCTGACCAGCCGGGCTGTGGCTCGTACGTTGGTTTGTGTGCAGCCAGCAGTAACAACCTGGTTGATCAGGCTCTGATCCACCAGGAGGCCTGGTCACAGACCGGGCCGCGGGGCGCTGACCCCCGGAACTCTCTCCAGGTAAACTCCAGGTAAGGAGGAGAGACAACAAGAAATGACCATGAACTATGTGAGGAACTCAACAAGAGATTCAAAGAAGTGTTCACAGAGGAGACAGAAGGGGCTCCAGAAAGACGGAGAGGTGGGGCACACCACCAAGTGCTGGACACAGTACACACAACCGAAGAAGAAGTGAAGAGGCTTGTGAGTGAGCTAGATACCTCAAAGGTAATAGGGCCGGATAACATCTCTCCATGGGTCCTGCGAGAGGGAGCAGAGGTGCAATGTGTACCCCTAACAACAATATTCAATACATCTATCGAAACAGGGAGATTGCCTGAGGCATGGAAGACAGTAAATGTAGTCCCAATCTTTAAAAAAAGAGACAGACATGAAGCACTAAACTACAGACCAGTGTCACTGACATGTATAGTATGCAAAGTCATGGAGAAGATTATCAGGAGAAGAGTGGTGGAACACCTAGAAAGGAATGATCTCATCAACAGCAGCCAACATGGTTTCAGGGACAGGAATTCCTCTGTCACAAACATACTGGAGTTCTATGACATGGTGACAGCAGTAAGACAAGAGAGAGAGGGATGGGTGGATTGCCTTTTCTTGGACTGCAAGAAGGCGCTTGACACAGTTCCACACAAGAGATTAGTGCAAAAACTGGAGGACCAGGCAGGGATAACGGGGAAGGCACTACAATGGATCAGGGAATACTTGGCAGGAAGACAGCAGCGAGTCATGATACGTGGCGAGGTGTCAGAGTGGGCACCTGTGACCAGCGGGATCTCATAGGGGTCAGTCCTAGGGCCAGTGCTGTTTCTGGTATTTGTGAACGACATGACGGAAGGAATAGACTCCGAAGTGTCCCTGTTTGCAGATGACCTGAAGTTGATGAGAAGAATTCATTCGATCGAAGACCAGGCAGAACTACAAATGGATCTGGACAGGCTGCAGACCTGGTCCAGCAATTGGCTCCTGGAGTTCAACCCCACCAAGTGCAAAGTCATGAAGATTGGGGAAGGGCAAAGAAGGCCGCAGACGGAGTACAGTCTAGGGGATCAGAGACTACAAACCTCACTCAAGGAAAAAGATCTTGGTGTGAGTATAACACCAGGCACATCTCCTGAAGCGCACATCAACCAAATAACTGCTGCAGCATATGGGCGCCTGGCAAACCTCAGAACAGCATTCCGACATCTTAATAAGGAGTCGTTCAGGATCCTGTACACCATGTACGTTAGGCCCATATTGGAGTATGCGGCACCAGTTTGGAACCCACACCTAGCCAAGCACGTAAAGAAACTAGAGAAAGTGCAAAGGTTTGCAACAAGACTAGTCACAGAGCTAAGAGGTATGTCCTACGAGGAGAGGTTAAGGGAAATCAACCTGACGACACTGGAGGACAGAAGAGATAGGGGGGACATGATAACGACATACAAAATACAGAGAGGAATTGACAAGATGGACAAAGACAGGATGTTCCAGAGATGGGACACAGCAACAAGGGGACACAGTTTGAAGTTGAAGACACAGATGAATCACAGGGATGTTAGGAAGTATTTCTTCAGCCACAGAGTTGTCAGGAAGTGGAATAGTTTGGGAAGCGATGTAGTGGAGGCAGGATCCATACATAGCTTTAAGCAGAGGTATGATAAAGCTCATAGTTCAGGGAGAGTGACCTAGTAGCGACCAGTGAAGAGGCGGGGCCAGGAGCTTGGACTCGACCCCTGCAACCTCAACTAGGTGAGTACAACTAGGTGAGTACCACACACACATACACACACACACACACACACACACCACACACACACACACACACACACACAACACACACACACACACACACACCACACAGGAGCTCGGACTCGACCCCCGCAACCTCAACTAGGTGAGTACACACACACACACACACACACACAACACACACACACACACACATACACACACACACAAAATACTGCGCGGAATAGACGAGGTGGACAAAGACGGGATGTTCCAGAGATGGGAACAGACACAAGAGGCACAATTGGAAGTTGAAGACTCAGATGAATCAAAGGGATGTTAGGAAGTATTTCTTCAGTCATAGAGTAGTCAGGCCATGGAATAGCCTAGAAAGTGATGTGGTGGAGGCAGGAACCATACATAGTTTTAAGGCGAGGTATGATAGAGCTCATGGGGCAGGGAGAAAGAGGACCTAGTAGCAATCAGCGAAGAGGCGGGGCCAGGAGCTGTGACTCGACCCCTGCAACCACAAATAGGTGAGTACACACACACACACACTAACACACACACACACTATAGAGGTAAAAGGGATGACGACACTATAGGATAAAAGAATCAGTAAAGGCACGACAATATGAAACAAAATGCTGTATTCATGAGAATTGGTAAGGGAGGTTATGGATAAACTATTTGAGAGGAGGGCAACAGGTATAAGAGGCATAGTTGAAAGTTAAAGGCACAGGTGAGCCATAGGGATATCAGGAAGTATTTCTTCAGCCTCAAGAAGTGGCGGAGACTAGTTCTATATAGCTTAAAAAAGAGTAGGTATGATAGGGCCAATGAAGCAAGGTATGAGTGAATATGGCAATCAGCAAACTTAGGAGTAGGAGCTAAGAATTGGCCCCTTCAACCACATAGTATAAGTACGTACATATACATAAATACACAGTACACATAAATACAGTAGCGGCCAGGAAAGAGGCGGGGCCAGGAGCTGTGAATCGACCACTGCAACCCAAGAAAGGTAAAGTAAAACTGTTTTGGAGAATATTTCAGTGGGTTTTGCTTGAAATGTTTGGCCCCCTGTCCTGCCCGTTGTTTTTGGGCAAGTAATTTTTATTCAGGATACACAAATAAAAAGTTATTTAATTTTCACACAAAAGTAACATATGTGAAAGTTTTGATTTTTTTTAGATTTTGCCACCGAATGGTTATTTTTATTGGCACCCCATACCCAAATCCTGGGGACGGTAGCGCGAGAGCAGTGGAACCAAAAGGGCCCCTGGGGAACTAGGCCCCCAAAGGGTTAACAGGAAACATATGGTTTTTATATTTTCCCATATTATAGTTCATTATCTGTTACAAGCAAATTTGGGAAAAAATTTGCTTTATATCTGGTACCCTTATTTTCTTTAATAAGTATCTTGAAATGTAAATAGGTTTTTTATCTGCTGTCTCTGTTTTCCTAAATTTGGTGGGAAAAAATTAAGCACTTTGTTTTCCCAAGAGAGTGACCATACCCTGATCACAAAAATTTACATTTAGTTTGATCATCATTTTGTGTCTCCAAACTGCCAAAGTCTTAAAAACCAACCCTAACCCGGCCACACAAAAATTCGTCATCTGTTACATTGCAATTTGCTCCAAAAAACTTTATTATTCGTTCATGTTTCTTATTTGGGTTTTAGATCTTCAGGTTTTTCTAACTGCATTCCTATAAAAAATCACTTCATTTTTTACTTCTCCCCAAAATTTTATTCCTAATGCTAGACCCCAGTTTTTAACCAAAAGGGAAAGAACGTAAAAAATTTGTGTAGAAAAACCTGGGAAAACCCCAAAAAAAGTCAAAGTGACTTATTTCCACGGGGGAAAAGTAAGTAAGTTTATTCGGGTTTATAACAAATCCCGTTACATAGAATTTTTAAATACATAGCAGCATATGTTAGGAAAGAACCTAGGAAAACCCCAAAAAAAGTCCAGACGGGGTGACTTTTTTTCCTTTGGGGTCCTTTGCTTTTTTTCCATTGGGGTCCTTTACTTATTTCCATTTTTGTTACAGTTTTTATTACTATATACATTGCATTAAAGGGGGGAAATTAAAAGGGTTGTAAATACTTAAATACTTCCAGCAAATGTAGATTTTTTTGTTCATATTTTTTTTTTTTTTTGCCAAGTATGTAAAATTTCTTTGGTCTGGGGGGGTTTTCTTACGCGATGTATGGGTTTGGGGTGGGTTTGGTAGTTTTTGCTTCTTCTTGACAACTGACAATTGGCCCAGGGAAAACTTATTAAATGGTTTAAAAAAATTTTTTTTTTCAGTTTCCCTTACACGTGTTTTGATTTTCAAAATTTAAATGTTATATAGTAAAAATATGTGCAAATTACCTATGAAAACCCCCAATAAAAGTCAAGAAAAGGGGCTTTTTTTCCGCTGGAGTCCTTAAAGGTTGGTGCGGGGGAACCAAGTTCCCTTTTGTTTCAGAAAAATAGCCATAATCCCCCTTTTTTTTCCCCCGGGGAATGTTAGCTAGAGTTCGTTTTTCACTGTGGGGTCATGCATTCTTTTTGTTGCAAAATTTTATTTTTCCCTTCAGGACAGTGAAATTTGTAAAAAATATTACAAGGACCCCAAATTTGGGAAATAAGTCTTTCCCCGTCTAAATTTTTTGGGGTTAAATTTTAAAGAAAATTTTAAAACACTATGTTACTGTGTATGATAATTGTAAAAAACCTTTTTTTTGGGGTAAGTGTACTTGTACCTAAAAAAAACTTATTTATTTACTTCCCACTTACAGTCCTCTAGGCTTTTACCCTAAAGGGAAAGGGTTTCCTTGATTTTGGGGTGAGGGGCTCTTGTTTTGGGGGAAATTTGGATCTGTGCTCCATTTTCCCCAAATTTTAACCTGAATCCTTTCCCCCACCCCCCCCCCCCCCCCCCGGCGCTGTAAAATTTCCCCCGGGGTTTTTAGCGCTTCCCCCTTGATTTAATAAAAATCTAGGCTTTTACAACAGCCGGCACTGACCCCTGGGGGGGTGTGGGCGTCATGTTTTGGGCCCACTTCTGGCAGCGGCATTCATCTTTCACGTCTGAGGACGAAATGTTGCTTTTTTATCTCCCCACTTGATTTGGGAAAGGATTCCCATTCCTGAACATGTTGGTAAAAGGAAATTCCCCCAATTCCTTTTCCCGGAGTCGGGGGCCCCTTTACACCTCACATGTTGTGTGCCCTTCACTCCAACAACAACAAAAACCCTCGATGACAAACTTCCAACGGGGGTCACTAGTTTTTGGGTGTCCTTTTACTCCTTTATATTTATTTTTTGGCCCCCTGAAACCGTAAGTATACATTTAAAATATTAGTCGCGGGCAGCATTCTTGGCCTGTAAAAAAATTCTTACCTAATATTTCGACCCCTTGGGAAAAACCTTTGTTGGGGGGTATTTTTTAATTTGGGGTTTTCATGAATTTAAAAAAAAAGGGAAAAATATTGTTTTTGACTCTATGTTTTTAAACAGATATATAATTTTTGGGGGTTATTTTTAACTACAAAAGGGAAATTTAAATCAATAAAGGGGCCTGAGCGAAGCATTTTGTTTGAATCTAAATTTCCCTTTGTTGATGCCAGCGGTGGGAAATTCTCTTTTTATTTTTTAAATTTTTGTTACTTTATTAGTGAAAGTTTTAAACGGGTCTCACCAATAAAATTAAAATTTTATTTAAATTATTTTATGGGAAATCTTGGCAGAAGAGGCCCTGGCCTGGTAGGGAAGGGTCTCACTTTACACAAATGAGTGTCCGTAGTTCAGTCTCAGGCCGGGTTGGGGGAAAAATTGGGCCCTTTTTTTCTTTTTAACCTGCTGTCCCCCTTTACCCGCTGTCCCCCGGGCACCTGCTGTCCCGGGGCACCTCTTTCCCCCCGGGCACCTGCGGGCCCTGGTCACCCACAAACAAAAAGGTACCCCGGGTGTTAGTCATTTTTGGGGTGGGTTCATCCTGGGGGGCAAAATTGAAGGCCCCCAACAAAATTTAAATAGACAGTCCTTTTAGATGCACTGAAAATTTTTTGGGTTTCCCCGGGTTTTCCCCAACCCCCTTTTTGGTTAAAAACCTGAACAAAATCTTTTCTTTTAAATATGGAAATTTTAACACCTGCCATCCCCTATTGCTTTAAAATAGTTTAAATTGGTACCAATGGGAAATAAGCCCCAAAATGTTTGAAATGTCTTAGGTTATCCTTTTATTGTTTTTCGGGATTTATTTTTCCAAATAAGGGCCCTTTTTCTTCATGAATTACATAAAAAATTTTGGGAAATTTTTAGTGAAATGGTTTCCATGTTTTAAAAAAATCCCGTGAATTTCTTGAAAATTTTTTGTTGTCCCCAAGTTCTTTGGCAGATACATTATTAATGGTCCTCAAAAAATGTTATGGTGTATTACTACAGAGGGTAAATTTAAACTTTGATGGGAAAAAAAAAAATAATTTTCACATGGTAAGCATAAATGTTACAGGGGTTTTTTGAGGCACCCGAAGCTTTAAAAAATACAATAATAATAAAAATTTAAAAAATTTTTAAAAAAAATTTAAAATTAATTTTACTATAAAACTAACTAAATAATCAAAAAAAATGTTAAATTTGGAAAAGTTTATATAGTGGGGTTTTAGAACAGAATAATGATACATTATGTGGATTTAAACCCGAATAACCCCGCCAAGTAAATTAATGTGAATTTTCCACTGGATCCAAACTTTTGGGGTTTAACTTTTTTTTTTTATTTAATTTTGTTAGGATTCATAACTGTTAAAGAAAAAAATTCATTTTTCAAACTCAAGACTACTTTTTTTAATGCAGGGGAGTTGTGTAAACAGAATTTGGGGTAAATGTCAAGTCAGCAAACTTGAAAAATTTTAATTAAAAAAAGGCCAGATTCATTTCCAAGTGGTTTTAAAAAAAGAAATGAATCCAAAAAAATAAAAGATCCCAAAAACCCCTATTGATGATACAAGTATACGGGAAAAAATTCATCTTCCCCAAAATACGTCTTGGAAATTTAAAATTTTTAGTAAAGCAGCAAGGGGCAGCGCTACCATGAAAAAATTTTTATGTCAAAAGAGCAAACCCAATGGTCTTAAAAAAATTGGTTTTGGGATCTACATTATCAGGGGAAAATTTTCAAAAAATTGTGGAAAAAAAAGGTAGTATTTGCTGTGTATGTAAACCTTTAAAAAATCTTTAAATTTTTTTCTTAAAATTTTTTCCCGAATTTTTCCCCCAATTTTTTAAAATAATTTGAAATTTTTGGAAAAAAGCTGAGCTTGTTTCTTTTGCCAAAATTTTTTTTAAAGTCATTTAAATAATTACCCAAAATTTTTCAGTCGTGCATTAAGCTCCCCTTTATTTGTGAAATTTGACATTCTTTTCCCAAATGATTTTTTTTCATTTTAAAAAATATAAAAGTCCCCCTTTCTTTAATGAAGCTTGCTCTTAAGTTTTTTTTTATTTGAGCCACTATTTTTAGTAAAATAAGTTATGTTTTTAATTTCTTGTACTTATTCTCTTTTACAAATTTTAAACTATATATATATAAATTATAATATTTTATAAATATATATTATATAAAATATATATATTTTATATATATTTATTTATTAAATTTTAAAAGGTATATTACGGGATATTTATATTGTATATATATAATTTATAAATATATTTTATAAAGTGGTTTGTTGTGTGTGTGTGTGGGTGTGGGGGTGTGTGTGTGTGTGTGTGTGTGTATATTTTTATAAATTATATATATTTTATATTTTAAAAATATATATATATATTTATATTTATATATATATATATTTTATATAATTAAAATTATAAAAATATATTTAAATATATATATATGCAAAACAAAAAACTCTGAAAAAATAGAGAAATTCCAAGCGCTTTCGTGATACCCACTTATCAAAGGAACTATGAAAGTGAACATCCAAAGGAAAACTATAAAAAGGGGGGCGGCCAGACCTCACTTTTCAAATCCCCCAACGGTTAAACACGTGACGCGCGGCGAGCCCAACTTGGATAGGTTTCCCTTTTCAAAACTCACCCCCCAACTATTTATTTTTCCAAAGAAATTTTTAAAAATTTTAAACCCAAAAATTTTATTAAAATTTTAAATGGATTTTAATTTATAAAACCAAAAAAGGGAAAAATTCTAATTTTTGTCAAAAAATTTTTGAAATTTTTGTCAATTTATGGGAAAAGGTAATGATTTAAAATACCCAAGAAATGAAAATTTATAAAATCTTTTAAAGTTGCTTGAACACTTCTTTTTTCCAAAAAAGGGCAACCAGGGCCCTTAATTTAACTAAAAAAATGTTGGTTTCTCCCTTACCAAAAAACTTGGTTTTATATGCCTTTTCTTCTTTAAAACTTTTAATAATTTAAAATTGGGATTCCAAAAAACTTGTACAGTAAAAAAAATTTTTATTAAGAAATTCCCCCCCAAAATTTCTGGGGTGTCTATAAATTCCTTTTTTTAAAAAATTTTGGGTAAAGGGTTTTTACGGTCCCAAAATGGGAAAAAACTCAAATAAGATTAAAAAACATAAATATAGCATTAGAAATGGCAAGATTCCCCAAAGCTCTATTTATTCTTTAAGAGAATTTTTAACCCTCCAAATTTATTTTCAAAAATTGAGAAAAGTAGTATCAAGAAGTCCATGGTCGACAGGAAAAATAAAAAAAATTTGTTTTCATAAAAAGCAGTTTTGACAATAATATGAATATTTCCTTTGGTTTATATAAATTAGATCCATTTATAATTAATAGAATTTGGGTAGAATTTAATAATACATTGGACAAATAAATAGCTTGGGGGTGAGTTTTGCAAAGGACCTATCCAAGTTGGCTCGCCGCGCGTCACGTGTTTAACCGTTGTGGGATCTGATAGTGAGGTGCTGGCCGACCCCTTATATAGCTTCCTTGGATGCTTCACTTTCATAGTTCCTTGATAATGTGAGTAGTCACGAAAGCGCTTGGAATTTCTCTATTCTTTCAGAGTGGTTGTTTTGCATATTTTGAAATCACCTGTTTACTGTGATCTTATTGCATATATATATATATATATATATTATATATATATATATATTATACAGTGGAACCTCAAAAATCGAACTTAATCCATTCCAGGAGCTAGTTCTAAATTCGAAAAGTCTGAAATTCGAAGCAATATTTCCCATAAGAAATAATGGAAATACAATTAATCCGTTCCAGAAACCCAAAAATATTCACACAAAAAATACATTTTATAGAGATTAATTACAGTTTTACATACAAAAAATACTATAGTTTTTAATTATGTATAGTAATACATATAAAATAACATTTTTACTTACCTTTATTGAAGATTGGTGATGGCATCTGGAAGATAGGGAGGAGGAGAGAGGGAGTTGGAGTGGTTAGTGTTTGGAAGGAGAATTCCCCCTCCATGAAGACTTCAGGTAAAGCCCTCTCTGGGGTTACTTCCCTTCTCTGTCTTTTAATGCCACTAGGACCAGCTTGAGAGTCACTGGACCCCTGTCTCACAAAATAACTGTCCACAGTCCTCTGTTTCTGGCACCTCTTTAACATTTCCCTAAAATGGGACATGGTTCTGTCACTGAACTTGTTGCAAAGATGGCTTGTTTCAGCTTGCTCAGGGTGGTACTTCTGCACAAACATTTGGACATCATTCCACTTGGCACAAATCTCCTTAATCTTTGAAGAAGGCACCTCATTCACTCCCTATATTAACACCTTTCGCAACATCAGCTTCCTTGATTTGTTCTTTCTTTGACAGGATAGAACCGATGGTCGACTTGTTTTTCCCATACATCCTGGCAAGCTCAACAAGTCTCACACCACTCTCATACTTCTGTATTATTCCTCCTTCACATCTATGGTGTTTCTCACTTTCTTTACCACAGGGGTACCACTAGCAAGTTTCTTTGGGTCCATGGCAGCTTATTTTGCAGTCCCACAGGCACTAAACACAACGAAATAATCGTAAAATGCGTGAATGAGTGCGCAGGTTAGTGTTCACTCAAGCATAAACAAAGTTAGACTGCTCACGGCACCTGCGTGGGGACGCGGACAGAGCGGGCCGACAGACAGGTCCCGTACCTAGTGGTCCGAAAATAGGGGCGCGTTCGATAATAGGGACACAGTTTGTCTGAAAAAATGGTCCTATTTTCGAAACATTCGATATATGATACGTTCGATTTTTGAGGTTCCACTGTATATACATATATATAATATAATATATATATATATATATATTATATATATATATTATACAGTGGTCCCTCGCTTTTCGTAGTTCTCGGCAATCGTAAATTTTGCCAATCATAGGGGTATTTTCGTATAAACATGGACTCGCTTTTCATAGGTTGACTCGAGAATAGTAGTTCATCCGGGACGCGTATGCACGGTGTGAGCCGGGGCGGCCTCCCTACCCAGCCAGTCTGGCATTGTTTACCAGTGAGTGAAGGTCCCCTCAAGTGCTCCTATGAAATATTTCATAATATTCCACTCATTTTAGTGCTTGCAAGTGCTAAATAAGCTACCATGGCTCCAAAGAAAGCTCCTAGTGCCAAGCCTGTGGTAAAGAAGGTGAGAAATATGCACAGTGACAAAGTCTTGGGCCATTTTAGGGAAGTGTTAAAGAGACGCCAGAAACAGAGCTCTCTCCACAGTTACTTTGCGAGACAGGACTAGAGTGGCTCTCAAGGTGGTCCTAGTGGCATTAAGAAACAGAGAAGAGAAGCAACCCCAGAGAAGCAATTGGTACCTGAGGTGTTGCTGGAAGGGGATTCCCCTTCCAAACTGTAAACAATCCAATCTCTCTCCTCCTCCAGTCTCCTATACACTAAGAAGAATCTCCAATAAAGGTAAGTGTTATGCTGTTAATGTTTCATTCATCATTTCCCATTGTATTGTTTATGTACTACATGTATATTTCATGTAAAAAATTTTTTTGTTTTAATATTTCTGGGTGTCAGGAACAGATTAATTGTATTTACATTATTTCTTATGGGGAAAATTGATTTGCAAATCGTAAATTTCATTTATAGTAACGGCTCCAGGAACGGATTAATTACGAAAAACGAGGGACCACTGTATATATATACAGTGGACCCTCGACTAACGCTATTAATCCGTTCCTAAGAGCTCATTGTTAGTCAAAATAATCGTTAGTCAAGTTAATTTTCCCCATAAGAAATAATGGAAATCAAATTAATCCGTGCAAGACACCCAAAAGTATTGAAAAAAAAAAATTTTCAACACATGAAATATTAATTTTAATACACACAAACTGAAGAAGACATGCACAGTTACATGACACTTACCTTTATTGAAGATCTGATGATGATTGATGGGATGGGAAGAGGGGAGTGTGTTGATGGTCTTAGTGTTTAGAAGGGGAATCCCCTTCCATTAGGACTTGAGGTGGCAAGTCCTTTTTCGGGGTTACTTCCCTTCTTCTTTTAATGCCACTAGGACCAGCTTGAGAGTCACTGGACCTCTGTCGCACAACATATCTGCCCATAGAGGCCTGTACCTCCCGTTCCTTTATGACATTCCTAAAGTGTTTCACAACATTGTCAGTGTCACCATTAAACACTTGTTCAGGTTTCAGTCCTCCACTGTCTATGTACTCCTTGAATTCCTGCACATATTTTTCAGCTACTTTTTGGTCCAAACTGGCAGCCTCACCATGCCTTATCACACTATGTATGCCACTACGATTCTTAAATCTCTCAAACCAACCTTTGCTGGCCTTAAATTCACTCACATCACCACTAGTTGCTGGCATTTTTCTAATTAAATCGTCATGCAACGTCTTAGCCTTTTCACATATGATCGCTTGAGAGATGCTATCTCCTGCTATCTGTTTTTCGTTTATCCATACCAATAACAGTCTCTCAACATCTTCTATCACTTGCGATCTCAGTTTCGAAAACATAGTTGCACCTTTGGCAAGAACAGCTTCCTTGATTGCCGTTTTCTTGGCCACAATAGTAGCGATGGTTGATTGGGGTTTTGTGTACAGCCTGGCCAGCTCGGAGACATGCACTCCACTTTCATACTTAGCAATGATCTCTTTCTTCATATCCATAGTAATTCTCACCCTTTTTGCTGTAGGGTTGGCACTAGAAGCTTTCTTGGGGCCCATGGTGACTTATTTTGCAGGTGCAATCACTAAAAAGGCTGTGATAATATGAAATGTTCCGATTGTATGCTTGGAAGCGACCACGGTGGCTGGCTGGCTTGTAAACACTGGCCAGAAGTGGACGCGTCTCAGACGGAACGAATAGTGTTGGTCGAGTTTTTTTTAGCGCTAATCGAGGCAAAATTTTTGTGATAAAATGTATTGCTAGTCAGATTATCGTTA